>RJWH01002473.1:0-39562 GCA_004363575.1 Solenodon paradoxus | reverse complement strand
CCGACTTCCGTGTTCTGTCTTTCTGACCTTGAGTCTCAGTGAAATGTGCCAGACGTTCCAGACTCGGCTTCCGAATGGCACCTCCCAGACAGTGTGGACCCCAGAATGCAGTGAAGAAAATCTGTGAGGTACGGGACAGATTTGCTGCAGTTCAAGCAGAGCCTGGTGTGGTGGCGGCGAGAGGAAAAGGGTGGGGTGGGGTGGGAAGGGGCAAGGGGTGTGTGTGCGTGTGTGCGTGAGTGCATGTGTGCATGTGTAAACTCAGGGTCAGAGTGAGGGTGGGTGGGAGGTCAGTGACAACCAGGAGAGGAAGTGGCAGGGAGGCCAGGTGGGACTTCCAGACATGTGCCCCCAACAGCCTTCTCCATGCCTCCTCTGTTTCACGGACCGTAGTGGAAACCAAGGAGAAGTGGTTAGGAAGGCTCTGTGAGCTTCCTTTACCGTGAATTCTGGACCCACACAGTAGGCTTGGAGGTCGGAAGCTGGAGTATAGTCTGAAGCCCCCTCCTCTCCACGGCTTCCCATTACTCTGATGTGCTGACAATGTCTGTCTAATTGTCCTGTGCTCCACACCCACCCCTAACTGCCATGGCTGCCCAAGTGTTTCCTGCGATTTGCTGCATTAACTTGCTGTGTGGCCATCATCAGCCTCCTACCAGCTGCTCCCCAGGGAGTCAGACATACTGTAGCCCTGACTCGCCAACCACCTCTAACTGCCACTGGGTATCGTAGATCAGCAGGTCCCAGGTGGGCCTGGATGACCATCCTGTCACCTTGCCAGCCCCAGGAAGGTCTTGCACATCTGAAGAACACTGCCAGGAGAACTCTGTTGCTCGACCTCGCTGCCAGGATCCAGAGTGGGGGAGAGAGTAGCAGGGAGAAGACTGGAGAGGAGGAGGAAAAAGAGAGAGCGGTCCCTTATATCTCAACCCCAACAAGACCCAGTAAAGGAAAAATGAGCATCAGGATTTCAGGTGGGAGGTCTCTAGGACCGGCTCCTGTCCTGGGGTGGAAGGGGACTGATGGGTCAGAGTCAGACAGCACAGATCCCTGAGCCTGCAGCTAGCCTGTCCCCGGCTCCGTTTCCCATCACCTCCCTGCGCCTGTGTCAAGTCAGCCAGACTCAGATAAGAACTGCCTTCACAGAACACTGGGTCTTTGCATTCAGGCCGCCTGCTTTCTCCGCAAGCCTCCAGGGTCAGGTGGACAATGAAATTAAATGGGTGTGATCACTGGGTACAATTCCTAGGCATTGTAGATATTACACCAACGATGACTGCTCTAGAGTGTCCCATTTCCTTGAAGGGGACCCTGGAGTCAGGAGGGGAGAAGTGACAACCCAGGCCAACAGCAGAGCCAGCACAGCAACTCAGACCCCTGGGAGCACGGTGCAGCTTCCTTGCCACACTCAACCCTGGTTTGGGGCAGATCCAGCAGGGTCCAAGCAGCTGCAATCTGTGATCCCAACTGTGTGGAGAGTCATTCACATCTAGTCAGGTTAGCTAAGCAGGCTTCCAAGCAACATAGCTGGTGGCCCTCATGGGGCACCCTGCAAGGACCTTGGATGTCCCTCTTCCTGTCTGCCCCAGGCATGGGGTCTGTCCTTATCAATGCTAACCCTCCCCACTTCCCCCTCCCCCCAACCTGGGCCAACTGCCCAGGAAGCTATACTGGGCCCTGCTCTTGGCCCGAAACACCTGCTGGACATGGCCAAAAATACCCCCTGCCTGTGGAGGTCAGGTGGGGTGGGCAACACCTTCTTGGCTTTTTCTCAGAGGCACACCAAGGACAGGCTATTCCTGGAGACAGTGACATGAGCTGGGTCTCTGGGGGCCGTGTCCATGGCCCACAGGTCCAGGCAGCTCTCCAGGCAGTGGATTGCAGGCTCTCCTGTGATTTGGAGCCACAGCTTGGTCCGTCAAGGCCTGCACTCTAGGGACAGGACTGGAAATTGATCTTCTTCTGGGGTCCAGGGGTGCTAAGTGCCCAGAATCCCCTCTTCAGCTCTAAGAACCACCACGATCACGTGTGCCCCCCTTTATAGTCCACAGAGCATAAACATCTAGCATCTCCCAGTCGGCGATGGGGGTAGGCTCCCTGTATGCCAGGACCTGTGCAGGGTGACCTTTAGTGTCTGTTAGTTCTCCCAGTATGTTGTTTTGTTTTATAAAGGAAAGGGAAAAGCAGGAATGAAGGTGAGTAGGCAGGTAAGCAGGAAGAGAGAGGAGGAAGAAGAATTTTTAGTTGTTCATCTTTGCTGTTCACCCGGGCCCTGCGTCTTGAACCTGGATCCTGGGATGTGTGTGGACTGCATCCAGTGGTCTTATCTGCCAGGCCATCGGGACGTGCCAGTTCTCCCAATCTTGACTACAACTTGGGAGGAGGGGCCATCATTACCGCATCCCACTAATGAGGGTGTGAAGACTCAGGGGTAATCCCTTGCCTGAGATCACACATCCCTCAGTGGAGGTGCCAGGCTTCAAACTAGGCTGAGGCTGACCCTTGAGCTCTATTTCCTCACAGCTGCCAATAATGTGGGGGCTATGCTACTGCTAACTGATGGCTGGAGGCTCAGGAAGGGGCAAGACTGCACCTTAGACGGCAAGGCGTGCAAAGAATAAGTTGGGAGCAGCAGGTAGAAGTCACAACGGAAGGCCTATTCTGACTAATCCTGAGCCCTTACCCTTACTCCTTCGACAGGAGTAGGTGCCCCTAGGACTGAGGGCAGAGGCGGCAAGGGGCACTGATGCCCTAGAGGGCAGCCTGCAGGTAAGAGGACTGGCTGCAGAGATTCACGACTGTCTTGCACTGTTCTCTGTGCCATCATCGAGTCATCAAGTCATGAGCCCCTCCCATAATCCTTCCCAAATGCCATGTGTTCCACATGGTAGCATTGAGAGATGATGATTGAACTCCTGTGTCTGTCCCCACAATGGATAGGGAGCTCCAGGAAGGTGGCAACTGCTCTCTTTCAGTTTGACAGCTGACACCAAGGAGACAGTGAGTATTTGTGAAGTGGCTGGATGGTTGGATAGATGGACAGATGAGTACATGAGAGGCTGAATAGTTGAAAGGATGTTTGCACGATAGGTTGGAAAGTTAGACAGCGTATGTGTTTCCTGCTGCTGCTGTAACAAGTAACCACAAACTTAGTGGCTTCAAAGCACACAGTCTATTATCTTACAGTTCTGGAGGTCAGAAATCTGAAATGGGTCTCATTAGGCTAAAATCACGGTATTGACACGGTTATGTTCTGTCGGAAGGTTCTCAGAGACACTCCGCTTCTTCACTCTTCCATTTTCTAGAGGCTGTCCACTTCCCTTGTCTTGTGGTCACATTCTTTTATCTTCAAAGCCAGCAATGTTGAAATGAATGCTTATTATGCCATAATATTCTCTTTTCTGATTCCCCTTTCCACTCTTAAGGACCCTGTGATCACAGTGGGATCTCCCCAATAATTTGAGACAATCTCCTTTTCCTAAGGTCAGCTGAGGAACAACTTTAATTCCATCGTAACCTTAGTTCCCCTTTGCCATGTTAAGCAACATATTCATAGGTCTAGGAGTTAGGATGTGGATATGTCTTGGGGACCATTATTCAGCCTACCAAAGATGGACAAATGGTCGGATGGTTATTTGTATGGATGCTTGGTTAGATGGTCGAATGAATAGCAGCCTGAGCCCCCAAGTGGAGATGAAGAACTTGAGATGGAGCAGATCTGCTACCTCCCATCTCCTGTGCCCTCTACCTCAATTAAAGTTGTGCAAGAGCCCTGGGCTAGGGGAAGGATCTTTCTCAGCCTCTGCACGTCTCTCCTTTATTTTCTCTCTCTGACTGGCTCTGGCCAGAGACTGGGTACCCTGCCCTACATACCAGCCTGGCACTCTGGGCACTGCAAGCCATAGTTCACCTTTGCTGATGATGAGAGAATAACCTTATGGGATATTCAGCTGGAATTGAATGTTGGAGGAGGACAGAGGTCCAGGGATTAGTCCTTCTGGATGAGTGTGATGGAATATCAATGAGACAGAGGAAGCTCAGCCTCTTAGTGCTCACCCATTTGGGTGGGATTTATTTTTAGGAGAAGAGTAGTTAACTTTGTGTTTATTCCTTATTCATTGTTTTAAACATAATGTTTGATTAACACAAAAGGCTATCTGTAAGGGACAATGCATTCTAATATAATGGACCCTGGGGCCCTCCACATAGCACAAGAACAGGAATGAAATTTGCCATCTGAGACTCTGAGCACCACTGGACCTGGGGTTTTGTGTGCCCTGCACATGGCTGCAGCAGCACTGGGAATCCTGTGGGCCTGCAGAGATGCTCACGGGTGCGTTCTTCCTGCGCACCACTCCTGCTCACTTCCTGCTCCCCAGTGTGTCAAGAATCTTGCTGATACTTCTTGACCTTCTATAAATAGTGCTATCACGTCATCAAACTTCTAAAGCAATACTGCTTAGTTTTACATTGGCAGAGGAGCTTTAGAAATATGGCTTTGGGTGTGCTCTGGTAGCTCAAAGCCTGTAAGCCAGGGGAGCAGCCCAAGGACCCAGGTTCATAGCCTGGGACCAGGTTGGGGGAACAACGAAAATGAACAACAAAATACATAAAAGTGCTTCTTCCTTCTTTCTCCTTTCCTGCCTGCTGCCTGCCTGCCTACCTGCCTGCCTTCCTCTTAAACAAACAAACAAAAGGCTTTGAACTGAATGTAGTCTCCTGCAGGTATGCCCCAGTGGCTCAGGGGCTAAGCCAGCAGCTGGGGTGTGGACCATGAGTTCAGGACCCAGGGACAGAGGTGAGGTGGGGAAGAACCAAAATAAAAAAAAAATTCAAAAATTAAAGTGCTTTTTCCTCCCCTTTCCTTCCTTTGTTAAAAATGCTTCTACCTCCTCACCCTTCCTTCCTCTCTAAATAAATAAATAAATAACTGCCGTCTCCTGCAATTTGTTTTCTTCACTCCACATGGTATAGGACTCACTCGCGTTGCTGTGGGAGCGCTAGTTGATTCCTCAGTTCTCCTGTCACTGGATATTTGTGTCGTTCTTAGTTTCTCCTTAGGAACAGTGCTGCTAAAAACATGCCCAGGGTGGGGGGATTTTGTGATCACCGCTGTAATCACTTGGCAGAGTCCACGGGCACACTTCGCCCCCATATAGGCACTTGCCAGGCACGCTGGCGTTCCAGAATGAGGATCCCCACGACCTGGCTGGGGGAGGGAGATCTTGGGATGAGGAGCCCAGCTGCAGCAACCACATACCTGTGCACCCCACCTGAGTCACCCTCGCCTGGTCCCCCAGGCCCTAAGTTCAGAACAGAATGAAACGGAAACCAGTCTGCACTGAATCCTGAACAAGCTGTTTGGCTTCTCTTTTCTAAGCCCCAGTTTCCTCATGTATAAAGTGGGGTCACCCTTAGCACCACCTTCTCAGGGCATTCTAGAGAACCCGTGAGTGCTCAGTGGCGGGGCAAGGGGAGCTGAGTCATCGTTGCTGTTTTCTTACTCCTGCTTTGGCTTTTTCTCTGCACCGTGCCCCAAATGTTGCCCCTTCCAAAGATGAGGAAACTGAGGCACAGAGCATGCACCTATATATCCCAGCCCAGTCCCTGTTGGAGGGCTGATGGTCCCCCACCAGGACACTCGACTGCTTCTGTGCAGCCTACATGTGTGTGAGAGATGGCCATGCTGCCCTGCTGCCATGTGAACCTGGGCCTGTCCAGGGCCCCTGTGTGCCCCGTCCTACTCCGTCATAGCTGGAGAAGGAAGCCGGGGGTGGCAGACAGGCAGTGCTGGCAAGGTCACCATCCCTAGAACAGGACCAGCAGCTGACCCTGCCACCGGAACCAGACTCTTGCCTGGGCCCAGAGGGTCCTCCCACCCTCCTGAGAGCACCCGCAGCCCCAACTCTCCCTGATCAGCCCCCTATCCTCCCAAGAGCCTCAGGTCTTCTGACCCTGACGTAGCCCCCATCCTGTGCTAAGGGGTGGTCAACATATGGGCCTTCTCAGCCCGGCAAGAGGGGCTGGATACTGAAGGGAGGCTGATGCGGCTTCTCCAAACTGATGGAGGAGGCGGGGTTGGGAGAGGCTGCCCCAGCATGCCCGGTAGTCAAGTACTTAATTTCTTCTTTTTTTTTAGGAAAGGTGCAGGCAGGAATGAAGGCAAGCAGAGGCAGGCAGGAAGAGAAAGAGGTGGCACTTTCTATGGTTTGGGTTTTTTTCAGTTGTTCATCTAGATGTATGCCCCCCACCCCACTCCCACTGCCTGGAACCTGGGCCCTTGGGATGTATGTGGACAGCGCCTGTCGAAAAGTGGATGACCAAACCGCTACTCCACGAGGACCATCCAAGTGCTTAATTTTGTAGTCACATTCAGTTTCCAGATGAGGAGTTGGGGCTCGATGTTACAGGACAGGGATGGGAGAGCAGGGGAACAAGAGGCCAGATGGGATCCCTCTGCCAACACCCCCCCCTCATTCCAAAGCTGGGCAGCAGGGGTGGAGGGGTTCCAGCGCTGAGTGTGAGCACCAGACGGAGCCCACTGGGAGCCCACTGCCGCTGTCGGTGCCAGGCCAGGCTCCCTCTGCCATGCAAGCCCCGGGCTCAACTGTTTGAGGGAGCAGACCTGGAGAGAAACGTCCTAAAGCCCTTCCCAGCTGCCAGAATTCTTTTCATCTCCTCTCAGGACACCCCTCCTGGCCGTGGCAACATTCCCTTCAAGCTCCCACTCCGACAGCCCCCCAGGCCCCTCCTCCCCGCCAGGGCCAAGCACAGTAATTCAAGTTATTTTTAGCCAAGCCGCATCCTCCAGGAGACTCAAGTCAAGGGGAAGCCGCCCCCGCACCACCCCAAGCTGCTTGCAGAAAACGATCGATTAAAACTACCGGTGCTGTGAGGCCCAGCCAGGACTGCCAGCTCTGGGAGCTGGGGTCCCCACATACCCCATCACTGCCACCACTCAGCAGCTGCGCCCAGTCTGCCCTCTGCTGGCCCTGACTCAGCCCAACTGGTCCACAGTGAGGAGAGCACCCCCTAGCTACCCTATTCAGTCATTCCCCTTCTCTGGGTAGGGTGTCTTGGGAGAGGGCAGCCTCCATGTCTCTAGGGGAGAATTGCGGGGATCCAGAAAGGACCCCTATGTTGCCTGCCTGGTCTTCTGCGAAGTTCATGTCTCTCCCAGGAGGGCTGTTGAATGGGACAGAGACCACAGCCAGATCCCTGTAAGTGCTTAGCGTCCCTAGGGCTGCACCACACCTGCCCACAGGTGAAGGCACTGAGCCACAGGGGCAGAGCACCTATGTGCTGAAGGTCATCTAGCTGCTGAGTGTCAAGGCAGAGCCTGGGAAATACTCCCCAGCCTTCACCAGAAGGTAGACTCACTAATGGAATGTGAGGCCGACATCCCAGGGAAGGCCTACCTGAAGTACTGAATAATGAAGTACTAGGGGAAGGTGCCCCCGCCTGCAGTGGATGCAGAACACACTACCAGAGGGCCGGGCCTCAGGTATGGCCTTTCCCGAGCTGTCGACCAGTCTCAGGAGAGGCTTTGACAGAGGAGGGGCTGGCTGACCCTGGGCAAGTCAGTTCACCTTTCTGAGCCTCAGTTTCCTCACCAGCAAGGGGATTAAAAGGAAAGGCCACTGTGAGGGTGCCAAGCCCCAGCAGGGGGCCCCTTCCCTGCCTCCCCCCTGGACACAGAGATGTGTGCTGGGAAGGTGAGGACACCCACTGAGAGCCAGTCCTCTGGGGCTACAGGGGTATGGATTCCCACTGTGTTCTGTATCTCGGCATGTTGTGCCCACAGCCCTGCTGGTCCCCAGCCCCTGCACAGGGTAGATCCTCCAGGTGTTCCTGGCAGTGACCCTGCCCCTGAGCTCGAGCTCAGGGCCTCACGGGGCCATCTGCAAATCTCCAGGTGGAGCTGGGGTCCTACTTTCTATCTGCGGCATCATAAGAATCTCCCCCAGCAGGTGCACTGACCCCAGTTTACACGGCGGGAAGGGGCAGAATGAGTGAGGAGCAGCTCCTGGGAAGTTGTGTGCCCATGAAAGACAACAGAAGGGCCGGCCTGGGTCAAAGCCCCGTTACCTAAGGACATAAGTCCTTCTTGATCAGGGGACACTGGATGAGATCTTTGGGGTCACCAGCTCTCCTGACTGTGCCCCTCCCTGGATCCCCAGCTCCTCTCTTCAGTGTCCCATGTGCCTCCCTGAACGGGCCTGAATGTCTCACTCAGGCCACGGTACAGTGGGTTTGAAGCGCTAAAGGGGCAGCAGGTGACAGTAGGCCAAGCCCTCCTGTCCTGTGGGGCGTAGCACTCCTGTGGCCTTCCTTGCCCCTTGGTCCTTCCGCCCACCAGTAAGGAACTCACCCACCCTCTAAGCTCTGACCTCCCAGGTGTCTTCCCAGGTGAGCAGACATTCCTCATGCTCTTGGCCAAGTCCTTTCTCTCCAAACCTGTTTCCCTGCCCCCAAAGGCTTGGAGAGGGGAACCAGTGGTCTTCAAGACCCCTCTTCAGTGCAGGTTTTCTCAGGTCTGCCAGGTGCTAGGAGAGGGGCATCAGGCAGGGGTGGGCAGAGGAGAAAGGGGAGCTGGAATGGGCTCCAGTTGCCATGGCAAGGACCTTGCAGGCTCCTGTAGGTGGCTGCTGGGGAGAGAAGGGAGGGGTCCCTCCTAGCACTTAGCTGCATTCTTCCTTCTCAGATGCTTTTCATGAAAAGGAGTCTGTGTTGTGTTTTTCACCTCACAGATGGGACAGGAAGTGGGACAGCCACTCAGGAGTACAGTCCTGGCCGGCCCAGCACCCTCATGCAGCACCAGCTCCATGCTCCCTTCCTGACAGGTCAGACCTCTGGGCATCTCCCCCACGACACCCTGTCAGCACCTGCTGCCCACAGCCAGCAGACCCCAGCCTGGTCCTGCCCTTCTCCCCGGGACCCTAGCATCACCACTATCACCTCCTTTCTGGCCTTATTAGGAGGGGGGTCTGAGCAGAATCAGGAGACAGCAGAGAGGACACCCCTACCCCTGGCATCTGTTGGCTACAGAGGCCAGGACTTCTCCTAGGTCATTTGGTGGTCAGCGTCCAGGATTCCTTCCATGACCTCAGCAAGTACACCCCATCCCACACTCCTTCAGGTCCTGGTGGACGCCCGAATCGTGGGAGCTCTCCATCTGGCTGTGGGGCTTCTAAGAAGTCTCTGTCTTCCCATCTGTGAAGTGGGGTGATGAGAAACCCACTACTCTCGAGGCAGCTGTGAAGTCTCAGGAGCAAACCCACAGGCTTCCCAAATGCATAGCCAAGCTTGGGGTGCGGGGCTGCCCACCTGCTTAGCCCTGGGTGACGTCGTTTCTTCACTACAAATAAGGAGACTGAGCCTAGAGCGGTGAAGTAACTACTGGAGGGCTCCCAGTCTACTGGGGAATCTGTCTGCTGTCCCCCAACAGACATGATCTCAGTAACTCTGAGGTGGACTAGCAGGGGCAGTACCCAGGGTCGTCCACAGGCTCCATTTCCTCTGCCCTGAACTCCTCTCTGGGGGACGAACCCCCCACCCCCACCAGGGGGCTGAAGCCAGGGGAAACCCACCCAATCCCTGAGAACCTAGGGGAATGGGTACTAGGGACTTGATCTAGAAGTGGGGCTCATGGAGAAGGTGGGAAAAACAGGGATGTGAGAGGCACAGAAGGATCAAAAGGCTTCCTGCTAGGGGCTCCTTGGCACACCTGCATCAATATGACGCCACCTGTGGTCCTACGCTGCCCCCTTGTGGAAGACAGGCACACACTTCCGGCTCGAGATGCAGCGTCACTCCCCACCCCAAAGAGAAAAAACTGACCTGGAGCAGGGGAGGTGTACCCAATGACTCCAGAAATGGGTTGCACTTCCAAGCCTCTGCCTGAACTGTCCTCTCTTCCTAACAGACCCTGAGCCCCAGCTGGTATGGCATGGTTTGCACTGTCCTTCCTTCTCCCAGCTTCTGAATCCCAGACTCCGGGTGAAGCGAACTTAGTTTGGAGGAAATTCCGACTGCAGAAATGACTCTGGGGTCACACAGACCCAGGTGGCTTCCCTTCGGAATTTTTAAGCAGATACAAAGTCCACACCAATGCTCTGGGATCTCCTCCTCTCTGTCCCCTAGTCTTCTCTGCTTTGGTTAAAACACGCTTGTTGTGATAATCTACTCAGTCTCTGTTCCCTGAGCACCCCAGCACCTCTCTGGAACTTCAGCACTAAGGGGACCCAGCACCCATGAGGACTGTCACTTCCCTTCATCCTGGTCCTTCCTTGGATCCTGTCCTCAAGTTTAGCCTCCACTTGCCACTGATCTTCTTTCCCTAAATGCTGTGCCCATCCCCAGAGGGCTGTGGGTGAGGGGAAGCGTGGCTGGAACTAACAGCAATGGTGCACCTGCTGTATACTCAGCAGTGCTCAGTGCTTTACCTAAGTTCTCTCCATGAGGCAATTACTGCTTCTCTCCCCATGTTCCACTCAGAACTAGGCCCAGGAAAAGAGCAGAAGTATCACTGTGAAATCCCTCCAGGCCTGATGGCCCCCTACCTTCTGATTCTGCTGTCTGCCTGGCTTTGTGAAATGTGTACATTTAATTCCTCGAATATTTATCAGGCCCTCACATGCATCCAGGACTGTGCCAGGCACCGTGAATATAACCTCCGATGCCTCCAAACCTTTGCTTACTAGGCCCCAGTGGATCCACTTGGATAGTGGATCTAGACAAGACAACAGCACTGCAGATCACATGGCTCAGGCCATCACATCCAGCCATGCCCAGTCCCTGTTTGTCTGGTTACCCAGGCCTCACGTCTCTCCCTTTCTTGTGCCCAAAGCATCTGGTTGATAGATGCTCTGCTGAGTCCAGCGTGTGGCTCTGTCCAAGGCTGTGCCACAGAGTTTGCAGGTGGACCAGGCCTCCATATGGACTTGAGCTGGGACAAGCGTCTCACTGAGAGGGAGGGTGTCAACCCTAGAGGAAGCGTTAAGTTCTTCATTTTGTTGTGCCAAAGACTCTTTTGACATCCTGCCATACTTACTGAACTCTTCTCAGAATAACGCATTTTTTAATGTGGAAAAATAAGTAGGATTACAAAGGATGTTCATGTGAAGGGAAGGATGTCTACAAACTATGACTGAATGAATAAATTCAGGTCACAGAAGAGCTTCCATAGTAAAGTTCCCTTTATGAAGAGAAAAAGAGGCACGGAGGGCTTGCTCTGCTCCTGTCATAACCACTGCCAAAACCCAGTCCTGAACTGGTGTCACTTCCATGGAAGGTCCTGCCCAGCTAGAAGGCCAGGTGATGGGGCAGTCTCCTTCTGTTAAATGTATCACAGGCCCATCGGCTCACCTCTACCCTACTTGTTTCTCTTTCTCAAGGGCGTAGCAGCCAGATCTTCTTCTCTCTGTCCCAACCTGTGGTTCCACCTCCTGGACTGAGGCCCCGACTCCACCTCCTGCATTCCCCACTCCTGCCCAGCAGCAGCTCCACCTATTCTCAGTAACTCTCAAAGACTTGGCCACTACAGAAACACTTCTCTGGCCTCAATTGTTTTGTTTTTCTACTGGTACTAGATCACCCTGTCAGCATCTGAGCCTTTTCTTCATTCTTCTAACTCACACTTGCCAGGTTTCTCCCCACTTCTCAGGATTGTGTCAGTAAAGAGTCCTGTCTCCACATCTCCTTTCTCTTTCATTCCCCACGTCTCTGCAGTATATTTCTGTCATTCCATGAACCTGCCTTGCCAGGAAATGTCCATACAGCAGGTTCTACACCTGTTCTACACCAAGTGCTGTGTCAGTCAATGGGGAAAAAATGTGAACAAATCAATCTCAAACTCATGGAGTATGTGCCAATAGACACAAGTACAAGTAAACAAAGAACATTATTAGATTCTGGGAAAGGTCTCTGAGAGAAGCAAATAAGTTAAGAGGACACAGAATAACTGGGAGGATAGGGAAATCCACAGAGGCCTCTCCAAGAAGGAGCACATCATCCAAAGAGTAGGGTGTCTAGATAGAGGGGTAGCAAGTGTAATGACCCTGAGGCAGGAGCAAGCACTTGTGTTTGGTAGAAAAGAAAGAAGTCCAAGGGTTTAGAGTGGTAAGGATAAGGAGTGATAACGAGAAAGCTGCCAGGGTTAGGATAGGTAAAGAATCTCCCAAACAATGGAAAGTCCTTGAAGAATTTAAATTACAAGATTAGATTTTCATCTTAAAAGGTACCCTCAGGTCCCACTGCTTTGTGGAGACTGAACTGCAGGGGGAAAAGGTGAAGAAGGCAAAAGAATGGTTAGGATACAACACTTATTCATCTTGAGTGTCCAATGGTCATATCACATTTAATGCATTTAAAAAGGAATATCTGGGCCACTCAAAACATCAAAGGCCCTGCCTCTCCGTCTTGCCTGTTTCTGTAAAGAGCACCATTTGCTCAGATGTTTGAGCCAAAAATGTAATGCTAGGCTGACCACATGCACTGTTCTAAATGGGATGGTACCCTTTTATTCATTTTTCCTGATCATCCCTCTTTTAAATATAAATGTCAATTTTGTCCTGTTTTTAATAAACCAGGGCCATCTTTAATGCCAGGCAAACTGGGTAGCTGAGTTGCCCCTTCTGTTGAGAGGGCCCAAAAGCCCCTGTCCCTTTTGCCCCACATTAAAGAGAGCGCTTGCCAGTACTGACTGTGGAGGGCCCTGATTCCTACCACTGTTCCCACCCCTGTAAAGAAATAGGAGTCCAGCTGGGGAAGAAGATTCTTCCCAACCCTGCATGAGCTCATTTCTTCAAAGGGAGCAGAACACCACAGTGAGGTCAAGCTGCAGATTAAGTATTATGAGGTTATTTCTGGCACTATGGGGGCTATCTCCGGCAGTGTGGGGGTTATTGGGCATTTCTGGCATTGGGCTGGTTAAAGCAGCATATGTTTTAGGCTGAACATTTAGAGTGGGGCTTATTGGGGTGCCAAATTTAGTTTTTGCCTAAGGTGCCAAAATTCCCTGGCCATTTGTGTGAAGTCCTGCCACCTGTCATTACTATGTGATCTCCCATCAGCATCACATAGTACTTGTTGCTGGCCTAGCTGCTCTGCTCCAGCTCTGATTGCGCCACCTTCTCCTCATCCCTCCCCTTATTCAGCAACCCTTAAACCCATCCTGTTTTTACCATTCCAACTTCCCGGTTTTGTCTCAAGGAAATACGGCCAGCCTACTTAGTGGTTACCTTAGCCTCCTCCCTCATCTTCTGCACCCCAAGTCCAGTCTACCATCCTTCCTTATCCATTCCTCTCTGTCCCCACCTCCACTTGGGTCCCAGTGCCATAGCGCTCCTTCACAGCTCTCTCCTCCCTTCTTCTCTCTACAGTACCTTTCCACAGAGGGAAACTTTTAAGAACACAGTTTTTCTGCCACTCCCTCCCTAACATGCATTCCTCAAGGACTCCCATCAGCTCCAGGACCTACAATGAGACCAAGGCTCCAAGTGCCTACTCGGAGAAAGGGAGGATCAAACTTAAAAGGGGCGAGGCCAGGCTCGCAGCACCGCCCACTCGTTTGAATTCTGCCTTCCCGGGCTTCGGAACCTTTCTTCCGGGTTTTGGGGGAAGTTTTTTCTAGTAGTACTTTCCGATCTCTACTACGCGATTTCCCGTGCTGCCCCGCGAGCTCTCTTTCTCTTCCGGTTCCAGGTGGTTGGGGAGCCGCGGCTGTCGGTGAGTGCCGGCCACGGGGCATCCAAAACCATCCGCGGTTCTGAAGGCGGCAGGCTAAGCCGCAGCGGGCACAGGAAAGCTGGCTGTTTGCCTGTGAGGAGCGGAGGCCGTGGGTAGCGTTCGAAACTTCTCAAGGATGGATGAGGGGCAAGAACTCGGATTTGGGGCCAGGGAGAATGCACCCCTTGTGGAGGAGGGGAGTGTTGGTGTCTAGGCGTCACTATTGAATTTGGGAGGTGGGAACTGGTTTCCGCGCGTCCAAAATGAGTCGAGGCAGGTGGGGACAGCAGATCCAAGACATCTGCTAAAGCCTCTTTCTAGCTTCTGGCGTCACGTCCTTCAGATCGGTACCGCTGAGGTAGGCCCATCCCGCTCATGTCTCACCCTTCATGTCTTATCATCTTCCAGGTGCAGACATGGCCAAGTCCAAGAACCACACCACGCATAACCAGTGTAAGTTTCCCAGGCCCACGCTCCATCTCATGTCCCAGACTCTGGCAAGAATTAAGCATACAAGAGGTGGAGCAGTAGGGCAGTTTATTCTGGAGGACCTTGGGGCTGTTTTTGTTTTTAGCCTGTATTACCTTCAGGGTTATAGGTTCTACGTCAGGGGTCCACTTGAGATACACGCAGTGATCTGTATTTAATCCCTTTCCCTGACCTCAAGAAAATGTGTTCTGGCAAGTGATAGTTCTCCCAGACTTGGGAGCTGTGATGTTGGGTGACATTTAATTAGAGGAGATCTTGTTTTTTTATCTAATTTATTTTTTCCCCCCAACAGCCCGAAAATGGCACAGAAATGGCATCAAGAAACCCCGATCACAAAGATACGAATCTCTTAAGGGGGTGAGTGTGTGTGTTGAATCTTGTCTGCCTCTTTGGCTCCATTTGCAGAGTCAAAAGCTTTCATGTAGCTTTTTTCAGCGTCAGTGTCTGAACACCACTGTTAACTATCTCTCACCTCACCTGGCCTACCTGAGCCCAGTTTCTTTCTCTAGCCTGCCAGCTTTAGCCTGGATATGAAGCTCTGCCAGGCCCATAATAAAGCTTTTCATGGTGTTTCCCAGCCCAGAGTGTTTCAAGGGAATAACCTTGTCTTCCTATACCTGGTACCTTCTCAAGTTTTCCTTCCTGTACCAAGGAGTTCTAAGTATTTGCTGAGAAGGCTGCTAACAGTTTGGTCTGAGCCAAGGCCTGTTCCCAGCTCCTTGGCCTTTGTTAAAACCTTTGTTGTTCACACTGGTTGTCTTGTCCCCCGTCCCCGTCCCCCCCCCCCCCCCCCCCCCGCCGACCTGGGACTGGAACCCAGGGGTATGTGACCCATGTGCCTTCAGAGGTGATTGACTAATCGTTATTCCACCAGGGTGTTCCAAGCCTTGGTATTTTAACTGTTTGGGAGTGAGAGACTAGTCCTCAGGAGACTCTTGGGGGGTAAGGATGGGGCATACCCAGCTAAGCTCTGCTATAGGAAGTTGAAGCCCTGTGACCTTGGTAGAGAGGGCCACTATCGTTTGTGCTTTCCTTCTGCGCTCACATTTGAATTTTACCGGCTTCTAGGCTTATAACCCTGAGAATGTGGTCCTAGTACTAGCGGGAAGGGGTATTGACTTTTGGGGTAAAAACTGTCTTTAGAGACAGTTTTTAAGGCTTCGCTGTCTCCACATTTATGGTTGATATGTTGTCTAAACCCCCAGTCGACTTGACTGGGACCCAATAGTCTCTTGAGTATGGCTATGTAGAAGGGCACCAGGGGTGACCTGGAGACTCACATAAGCTGCACTTGAACCGCCTAAATCTCCTGCTTTCCAGGTGGACCCCAAATTCCTGAGGAACATGCGCTTTGCCAAGAAGCATAACAAGAAGGGCTTGAAGAAGATGCAGGCCAATAATGCCAAGGCCATGAGTGCACGTGCTGAGGCCATCAAGGCTCTTGTAAAACCCAAGGAGGTCAAGCCCAAGATTCCAAAGGGTGGCAGCCGCAAGCTTAGTCGACTGGCTTACATCGCTCATCCCAGGCTCGGGAAACGTGCTCGTGCCCGCATTGCCAAGGGTCTCAGGCTCTGCCGGCCAAAGGCCAAGGCTAAAGCCAAGGCTCAAACCAAGGCCCAAATCAAGGCCCAAATCAAGGCTCAACCCAAGGCCCAAATCAAGGCCCAAATCAAGGCCCAAACCAAGGCTCAACCCAAGGCCCAAACCAAGGATCAACCCAAGGCCCAAACCAAGGATCAACCCAAGGCCCAAACCAAGGATCAACCCAAGGCTCAACCCAAGGCCCAAACCAAGGCTCAACCCAAGGCCCAAACCAAGGCTCAACCCAAGGCCCAAACCAAGGATCAACCCAAGGCCCAAACCAAGGCCCAAACCAAGGCCCAGGCTGCTGCTGCAGCTCCAGCACCCACACCTACTCAGGCTCCCAAAGGTGCCCAGGCACCCACGAAGACTCCACAAAAGAGCCCCTCTGTGCAGAAGTGAGGACAGAAGGACTGGGTGACCCCTGGGCTACTGTCTGCATGGGGCTGGTGTCCTCCTGTGCTGTTTGTACAAATAAACCTGAGGCAGGATCTGTCATTCAGCTTGTGTTTGTGATCCCTGGGCTGGTGCTAGGGGTCCAGTGGGGTTGGTAACTCCATTTTGTGCAGAACTTTAGGCTTCCCTGGATGGTAGAGTGTGGGTATGAGGGAAAAATCAGGCTCTGGGGTGCAAAGGGAACTTAGTGAAATGGCTGGGGACTGTAAGGGAAATTGGATCATACAGATGTCTGGACTGGGAGCCTACTGACGATAGGGAGAAATCCCAAAGGTTCTGTTTAGGATCTTGACACTTACCCAGAGGAAAGGGGAGGCCCTGCTGAAGAATTCTGCATTGACGAGGTTTTCTTCTATCTGGCAGCATCTACTGCTCTGGATCGCGCTAGCTCCCTGGTGCTGGGGGCCCTGAAAGGTGGGCAAGAGGCACTTAACACCACTGGGTTGGGCCTTGAAGTACCTGTGGTATCTGCTGCCTCACCTGTTACAAGTGAAGGATTTGTTTTGTTGGACTTCCTTTCCCTTGAAGTCAGTTTTGAAGCAACATTGAGGTTTTAACTATATTACCTTTTTTTTTCTTTAAATAATTTTGTTTACAAAGCCATACACATTTTAAGATAGTGAACTTGCTTCTCAGTCTATGGGCATAACACCACACCCACCATCACCCACCATCAGAGTTCTTTACCATCACCTGTTCCCTCTCCTTCCCTCCCCTACATTGACTATTTTTGTATTCCAGATGAGGAAACTTATTAAAGGTCACTGAGCTAGGAAGGGATGAGGATAGCATGGAAATTTAAAGTCTGGAGGGAGGGGGCTCCAGGAAGTTTTCAAGTTTGCCTAACTAGACTGGGCTGCTCTGTGGGCAGCCTACTTCCCCAAGCGGTGTTAGACAGGGTTTTGAAAAGGGAACAGGTTTTGTGTCTTGCTGGTTTGGCCCAGCCTGAGGTCACCAGATGAGATTGCTTCCAAAGTGAGGCTTTTACCCTATTCCCGTGGCCAGGAAGTTTCTCCTTCCCTGTCATCCTGCTCCAGTCTGGGGTGAGCCTCCAGAAGAGATCATAGCCAGGTTGCTGCCTCCAGCTTTCACACACAGCCTGCTTTGTTATGTAGGAAGCATCTCAAAAGTTGTGAGGTCTTAGGCAGGCAATCCTAGCAGTTTCTGAAGAGAAACCTGCCTTAAAGCGCTGCTGTGAGGGTTTTAAAGAAGATGAGTTGGCCAAAGTCCTTGTTCCTTGTCAACTCGGTGAACAGGTTATTAACACCAAGACTAGCCTGCAGACCATAGAACCAGGCTCTACATTTTCTCTCTGGCTACAACGAGGAATTTGAAAAGCTAGCCCTCCCTTTCTCCTTGCTCCAGAAGTCAGACACGACCAGATAGAGCAGTTTTGAACAGGCTCAGCTCCCAGACTGAAGCCCAGTCCATAGGCCACTGCACACACATGGTTCACTAGAACTCTTGCCCTTCTGACCTTGCAGTCTCAGGGTCCACACCCTCTGCCTGTCCAAGGGTTTCTGACAAGTTAGTATTCATGCCTTGCCAGCTTCCCTGTGCCCCACATCTGGTGGAGGCCCAGCCAGCCTCCAGTTCTGGTCCTGTCAGCATCCTGAGTGTGTTCCCAAGAAGCCAAGAATGATCCCTTAAGACACTTGTCTTGGTGTCCCTCTCAGTGGGAACAGCATACCTGACTTCAGGTCAAACAGGAATGGTGGCCACTGAGAACAAGAGCTATGATCCCTTGCTGCCGGGAACAGAGGTGGGTGGTATTGGATGGATGTACTATCAGGCAAAAGCCTTGGGTGGTGAGAAAGTCCCCAGAGCCAGGCTCAGTTTCCTCATCTCTGTAATGGTGGCAGTACCAGTGTGTCTCCAGAGAAATGAAAATTCCTGCTTCATGAACTTCCTTGTTAGTATTTCAGAGGTGGCCCCTGTCCACACAGACTTTATTATAGGGCAGGGAGAAGAAGGGTCTATGGCCCTGGTCAGGGTAGAAGCTCAGGGGTCAAGGTTGAACATGGGTCTCAGCTGTCACTGGGCAAGGAGGGCACGCTGGCCAGGACAGGCAGCAGTTGTGTGTATATGTCGACACCACGGAGGAACACGGCCTCGTGCAGCCGCTCATCATGGTCATGCAGCAGCACAGGTGTGTGGTTCATGGGGGAGAAGCCCAGAGCTGGAACCCCCACCTGCAGGGGGGGAGGAAGAGCCATTAGCAGGAAGGCTGGCATCCAGGACCACCCCCTGCCCACCGTACAAACTGCTGGCTCACCGCGCGGATGTAACGGCTGTCGGTGGCAGCGGGGAAGATCTCCGGCTTTAGAGAGAGGTTCCTGCAGAAGAAAGTGTGGTGATTGTGAAGAAAGGGGAGAGGGCCAGGGAGGGATTGAAGGGCAAAGGAAGGTGGAAGGAAGGCAGGGCAAGGAGAGAGGGAATGTGGAGAGGAGGGCTGGCCAGTATGCTCACATGGCCTTGCAAACCCCACTAAATGCTGCCCACCACGGGTCTGAGTCATCAGTAGATGTCATTCGGGGCTCCGTCCACTTCTGAAGAGAGAAGGATGGAAAGATCAGGACAGGGCCTGGGCACAGAACATACTCCCACCTGGCAACCCAGACTCCCAGTGACCAGTCCTTCCCTGGACCTCCACTTAGTCCCTCAAAGGCCCCAGGTCTGGGACCTCCGCATGCCTTCTGTCTGCTTCCTGTCCACCTTTGAGATCCTAGTCCAAGACTAAGTTTCCCAAACTGGCTAACTATTCCAATGACAGCTTCTCAGGGCTCAAGGTCCACCCTCTGCTGGACCACGTGCTCATACTTATATGAAAGTAATACATGTATTTGATTCCTATCTACTCGACCCTGCGGGCTGTAAGGACGATGAGGGCAAGAACTAATTTTACCCGCTGCGGTATTCCCAGCACCCAAGAGTCACCCCTACAACTAATGCTTGTGAATAAAACGTGCCTCATAGCTAAACCGATGTACACAGCACACCAAGGACTCAGCCTGCAGTGACACACTTGGTAAGCCCAGTCTCCCCAGCTCCCCAAGTCAATACCTGAGCAAACTCGAAGGTAACACCCTCACCAGCTGCCTGGCACCAGCTCCGCAGCTGTTCCTCGAAAGCCTATGAGGAGGGAGATGAGTTGACCACTCAGGGTTTCCTTGAGCCCCTAGCACAGAATTGAGGACCGGGCTCCCTCCAAAACCCAGGTGGAGACAGAGGTAGTACCTTCAGATCCACATCTGGTGCCACTCGGAAGTCAAAACTGGCGCTCATAGTGGCAGGTACCACATTATAGGCCACGCCACCGTCTAGCTTAGTCAGGTTCACAGAGGTCACAGCCCCTTCTGTCAGGTTGGGGTTTGACTGCAGCCTGCAGTGAGGGGCAGGAGTAGGGACAGCAAGGCTCAGCCTCCCTCCATGCTTGCCTCCTCCCAGAGTCCCTGTTTCCCTGCTTTCCCCGTCTGCCTCACCTCTGCCTCTCCTTCTCCCGGAAGGCCAGGACCGAGCTGACAACTTTGTGCTAGGAAAGTGTGGGGTTAGATGTGAGGGGCCCAGGACAGTTTCCAGAGCTCCCGAACTCCCTCCCTGTGTGCCACCCACCAGCTTCTCTGCTGCCGTGTCCTCGATGAAGCGCGAACCGTGGCCTGGCTTTCCGGTGCTTGTGACCCGCACCCCTGGGAGATGAAGGGGGGAAGGGGGTCTTCAGTATGGGAGGGGCTGGAAATGTAATTAGCCCTGGAGTGATCCTGAGTCTTCCCCTCATTCCCAGCTCCTCCAGTATGGCTCTGTCCCCACAGAACAGAGTAGGGCTGTTTCTGCTCCCAGTTGGGGACTACCCTCAGAAGCTCAGGAAGGAGAAGCCCAGATAGGAAGGGGCTGGGAGGCAGAGCCTCTGGGTTCAAAGTCAACTTAAGTCCTAACTGGCTGCATGACCCTTGACAGGCCACTGCCCTTTCTGGCTTAGTCTCTCATCTGTACAGGGCCCCCTCCCTCCAGGCCCATACTCACACCAGGGGCTCCGCTCACTGTAAAAGACAGTAAAGGTATCAGTGGGGCTGGCCAGGCCTGAGGAGGGAAAGAGGGTTCAGGGTGTGGAGTGGCCCAGCCCCCACGAGCAGATGCCTTACACCCTGCTGACCCTCATCAAGAGCAAAGCCAGCCTTCAGGGCCCGAAACTCAGGCCGCTGCACGAACAGCTCCATGCCTCGGTGACCCCCAATCTCCTCATCTGTAAAAGCAGCAGGGACATGAGGTAAGGGAGCTGCCCCCTCAAATAAACCCTCCACTTTTCTGAAGGTGGCCCTCCATGCACCACTCCTACCTGGCACAAAGGTCATGTGGATGGTTCTAGGGAACCTGTGACCCTCAACTTTCAGCCTCCTCACAGCCTCCAGGTACCTGGTGAGACAATGTAAGCTAGGTGCTGAGAGAGCCACCAGAGGCTTGGCCGGGCAGGCTAGAGCTCTGGACTCTGGGCCCTCTTGCCACAGCCCAGCAGGGACTCAGAAAATCCTTTTTCCTTTCTGGGCCTCTGTCTCCCCATCCATGCAATAGTCACAGTAGAAATTCCTGCCCAAGGTAAGGATGTTCCTGGGCCTTGAGATTCTCCAGTTGTAGCCCGGGTCTTGGGTCAATCTACTAGGCCGGAGGGAAAACTGTGGAGAATGAGCAATGGGGACACTCACTGGATGCTGACACACTTCATGTCTTGGGCGCCCCTGGCATAGATGTAACCTTCAGCATCCTTGAAGGCCTCAAAGGGGTCATGACTCCAATGTTCCTGAGGAAAGGAATGGGAAGAAGGACCCAGGTCCCTAATTTCATCCTTAATCCACTCTAGTGAACTATGACCCAGCCCTCGGAGCCTACTGTTTGTTGGGTTAGGGTGACAGGTAAGAGAAGATCACTGAAAAGGGTAGCTGATTGCCATCCCTCACCTCTGCCTCCCCCTCTACCCACACCCTGGGCCTAAAATGGCAGCCGAATAAAGGCCGCTTAAATGGAATAATGCTGATGATAGTGAGTCAATGACAGGACAGCACCATGAGCTCCCTGAGGTCAAACAGGGGTCTGTGTCATCTTTGTCTTCAAGGCATACACCACTCCTGCCCCCAAACACACCTTGAAGACAGGCACCACATCTGTGTGGGAGTTGAGCAAGATGGAGGAGAGTTTGGGGTTGGTGCCTGGCCAGGTCAGCACTGTCACCACACGACTGGGTGCCACCTGGAAAGGGTCAATAAGGGGGGTAGTCAGTGCAAGGGAAGGCACACCCCAAGTCCACCTTCCCTTCACACTCTGGGCCACACACTCACCTCCACTTTCTGACAGTCCAGGCCCAGCTGGTGGGCTCTCTCCTCAAGGAAGGCCACGGCTGCCTCTGGGGGCACAGAGTGTCTTGGGGCCACTTCTGCCTACCCACACCTCCCACTGGCCCAGGCAAAGCTGGAAGCTACATCCAGAGAGGGGAGCAGACCCCAAATGGGATGCTGCTTCCTCAACACAACTCCATATCCCTCAGCGACACCTGCATTTCTATCCCCAAAGAAGTTGTGTTTGGCCAGTGACCCTTTGTGAAAAGCCAGGTGGGAAGTCCAGGGTTAGAAGCAGGTGTTATTATTAAAGACAGGAATCTATGACACGGAGACATCAGGCTGACTCAATATCTTCTAGCTGGTAAATCAGAGAGCAGGGATTTGGAGCCATTCACAATTCCTAGCCACCAAGCTTGATTGCCAAGGGACTGTGGCCTTTGTTCAACTTCAGTAGGCTTCTGGGGGGGCATCTTCCTCCCTTGTGGCTGCCCGGAGCCCCCAAGCCCCCGCTCTTCCCCGAGCCCCAGGAAGCCAAGTGAAGTTGATCCTGAACTAGCAGCCAAGAGTAACTTGGAGAAGTGGCCTCTGGAGGAACAGATTCCTCAACAGTCTGGAGGGGCTGTCAAGCAATCTGTTGACCTAGAGAATGGCTGGAAGGATTAAGAAGTCATCTGGACAGCAGAGTGGCCCTCTATTGGGTGACCCAGGTTGGAACCTAGTTTAGTGCCGTCGCCGCCCCTCCGACCCCACCACAGGCCCCAAACCGCAGCTTTCTCACCGTAGTCTGGCTCGGGCTGGACGGTGCGGATGCGCAGGTACTGGCGGAAGAGCATCACGGATGGGTGCTCAACCTCGCGACCCTTGTTGGCCATGGCGAAGCGCGTAGTGAGCTGGGGGGCAAAGCGAGTGACTACCTACCTCTTCCAGCCGCTGGGGTCCAGCGGACTCCATCTGCACACAGCCTCTCTCCGGGGCGGTTCCCCTTACTTCCCATCAGAGAGGATACCCAGTGTCGGGGTCCTCGTTGTTTCAGGCGCTGTGCTGGCCGCTTTCGGTATATTCCCTTATTTATTCCCAAAGAAGCCTATGAAGTTCGTGTCCCAGAATGCCCACTTTATAGAGGAGGAAGCTGAGGCTCAGAGGTTCAGGGACCTCTAGAAAGTGGCTGAGCCTGGTTGGGACACAGACAGTGACTTGCGCCCCAGTCTCGCCCCGCCCCGCCTTCCTCAAAAAATTTCTCCTAATTTTATGGATTTCACGCCAGGGAGCCCCAGACCCCTGAACCCTCTCCCAGCCGTCCCACCTCTCTCTGCTGGTCTTGAGCCCGTGGCGGGAGCAGAGGGTGCCGCGAGGTCGTAGGCTCTGAACCGTCTGGGTCCGCCCCCCACGTGGCGGGACCCGGATCTCGGGGCGGGGCCGAAGACGGCGAGTTAGGGACGTCCGGGTCCGTACCGCCGTGTTTGCGCGGGCGTCTCCGCCCGCCGCTGGTTCCAGCCTCTGCAGGGTTCTCCGAGGCTCGGATCTTAGACCCAGGCCCTCCGCAGCTGCCTCCTCCTCCAGCTCCGCCCCGCGGCCGACGGCCGGCTCCCGCAGGCCCCGCCCCCGTGCCCGGACCGCGAGCTCCAAATGGTCCCGTCGCCAGCGGCTCCAGCTCCTGCAGCCTCGGGATTGGACCGGCACAGAGGCCGGGCACTGAGGCGAAAAGTCGGGGCCGCCCCCTGGCTCTCTGGATACAGCGTTACAAAGTTCTGACCCAGCTCTCCTCCCGGCTTCTCCCTAGCACCCCCCCCACAATTCTACTTCTTCCCTTTCCGTGCCCCAGCAACTCAGAGGGGTGCCCCTTGCCTGCCTCAGCCCGCTCTGTGAAGAGTTTATAGGATATATTTGTAACCCCAGACTGTGAACTCCAAGATGCTGGCCCCAAATTCTGCCTCAGGCAAGACAGAGCAGATGCCTGACTATGTGCCACTGTGTGGGCAAATCTCACTGTGTGTCATAACAATACGAATGTGATGATGGTTGGATGTGACGTCTGTGCGATAGAGGTGATCAACTCGATATGACAGTGTGAGGTGGGGGAAAAGCACAAAACTATATGTGTGGCGCTCTTTTGGCTGACCCTGTCCCTGGCTCTCCTGCAGCCACGGGAGAGAGAGAGGATAAAAAGGCACAGGTGTTCCCCAGGCCGCCCAGTTGTAGCTGCCCACTCTGTGCCCAGATGCCCTTTGTCCTCTGTGCCAGCCTCTGCTCCAGGAGCTGAGTCAGCTTGAAGAGGGGTAGGGGTTGAGGACTTCAACCTTTAGACCCAGAGGAGGCAGGCTGGGGAGGGAGCATCCAAGTTCATTCCAAGCCTCCTGAGGGTTGTGTCTGGGCTGCTGACCCACACTCAGGCAAGCAGGCTTGGTGGTTCATTAACAATACTGTTAATTGTTAAACCACGTTTCTCATCCCATTTCACACACCCTGTTCCCTTTAGCCATAGGTGCTGCATTCCTAACTCCTCAGCTCATCTGCCAGACCCCAATCTCCCCCAACACCAGTGGTCATGCAGCAGTAATGATCCCCTTATCCTCACCCTCAACCCTCTGTGGCCAAGGACTCATTCAGCCCTCAAACCACCTTTGGGTTAGGTTTTACTACTACGTTCATTTTACAGAGGAGGAAACTGAGGCACAGAGTGGTAAGGGCAGCCAGCTAGAAAGCAGCCCATGTTTTCAGCCTTCCCAGCCTTCTGGAACAATCCCCTCCAGCTCCCGGCTCCAAGCAGATTCAGCATTGACTCCTTTTCCACCTGCAGCAATGCTAGAAAACAAATTGTCACTCCTCAGGCATGACCAAAAATCAATTTTTTATTGTGCCTATGAGATGAAATGAGAGGTCTTGATGGGGCCTGGCTCTCTGGTCTCCACCCTTTGGACCCTCCCTGGTGGGGTCCAAATCCTCTAAACTCAGCCCAGGCAGTGAACTCATGGCAGGTGGTCAAGGAAGGCAAGGAGGACAAGATGAAAGTATTGTGGTTTGTGGAGATAGCAGGCATGGCCTGCATTGCGCAGCTTCACCACAGAGTGGTTGGGCAGGTGGCGGAGCTGTCGCAGAGATTCCATAGCCAGGATGCGGTCCTGTTCCCCATACAAGATGAGAGTCGGGGTCTGCAGGGCAAGGCAGGGGGCTGTTAGTCTGGGATCTGATGGGACTGACCCTCAAGCCACCTCCTTAGGAAATCTTCCATAAATGTCCCATTTTTTCCATCCAGATCAAGGATGGACCCATGTGAGACCTGAGTCATCTCCCCCCATGACTCAAACCAGGGACAGGAAGCCAGGAACTTTGGAGACCCTCCTCTCAGTACCTTCACGGCCCAGAATTGTTCTTGGCTGTAGTTCTGGGTAGAGGTGGGTGCAATGGGCACGAATCCATGCAGCTGGTGGTGGCCTCGCATCAGGAATGGCAGGGCATAGTGGCCACTCAGCGAGGGGCTCACCAACACAGCATTTTGAATCTCCAAGTCCCGTAGCACTCGCGCCAGCAGCTCTGCTCGCCCTGCCTCTGTGCTGGCCTCCTTCGAGGGTGCAGAGTTCCCAAAACCTGGGAACAGCAGAAGGCACCAGCTGAGAGAGCTTGGGAAGGAGCTCAGGACCTCCAGTCCACCACAGTGTGGGGAAGAGATGGGGAGCAGTGGCACATGGCACAGGCTACCCCGAACTTCCCAGGCACTATTTTTTTGTAATGTGATAGACCTGCTGGAAACATCTTTTATTCATTATATTGGCAAAACTACAAAGACTGATACAACCCAGTGTTGGGAAGATGAGGAGAAATGCACACTTTAACCAGGACTGATAGAAGGATAAATCCATATGGCACTTTTGATGGTAATATCATAGATGTCAAGATTTTTCAAATGTGTGCCCTTTGACCCAACAACTGTCCTCGGTAGCTGTTCACTGCTTAAAGAAACATGTCCAAAGATGCTTCAGCTACATTTTTTGAGTATTTCAACTGATATTGAAAACTACATATCCATCAGCCTTGGAAAGGTCAGATAAAATCTGTCTACACTTCCAAGTTAATAACAGAGAAGGAGACTCATAGCAACTGGCATGATCCATGAGACAGAGCACTGGGGGAGAAAATCAAGTTGCAGACTGAGTCACTGAGCAGGAGACAGCCATGTGTACGACCACACTACGCCATCCCGCTGATCTATGTATAATGCACAGAAGAGGTTCTGCCACCCCACACTGCTTAGACAGGTGAGAGGAAGAGAAATGGAGCACTAGTCTTTGGGGCCATCACTGTTTGATTTCTTTAGTAAGACTTTTCACATTTTACTACTCATCTTGCCATCCTCAACAGCCTGGCGAGAACTCAAGGGTGTATTGCTTAATGTAGTGAGTCAAAAGGACAAAGGCAAATATTGGATGATCTCACTTATATCTGGAATATGGAGAAACTGTATAAATAAACTGATAAGATCTAATAAAAATAAACTTCTGGGCAATCATAACAAGGCTGAAGTTGCCAGAAGGCATGGAGTTAGAGTTGAGTTTATGTGGTGGAAGGGGTTTATCTTTTTAATTTTTTTTTTTCCCCTTTCCTTTTTTTTTTCTTTCTCTCCCTTTTATGTGTTTTGGTCCTTTTTTGTTCAAGAGATTTGTCTTTAGTTAGAAGAAATTTTTAAAAGAATGACATAATAAATCATTTGTGTAACTAGAAAACCAAAAAGTTGATAGAATAAATCCATATAGCACTTTTTGGAGCATACATTACATAGTTTGTCATTAAACAACACAATAAGGGTACTTTTTTTTTTTTTAAGGAAAAGTACAGGTGGGAATGAAGGTGAATAGGGAGGCAGGCGGGAAGAGAGAGGAAGAAGCATTTTTATTTTATATTTGTACACCTTGTTTACTCACTCCAGTCCCAGGACACAAACCTGGGTCATTGAGATGTCTGTGGCTAGAGGCAGCAGACCAAACTGCTACTCCACCAAGCACGCCTAAGGGTGCCTTCCTGTGGCTCAGGTGGCTAAGATGGCTGGGTGTGGACCATGTAAAGGCCAAAGACCCAAGTTCACAGTGTGGAAGGTAGGGAAAGCATACAAAAAATAAAAATGCTCCTTCCTTCTTCTTTCCCTCCTTTCTTCTTCCCTCCCTCCCCGCCTCCTTTTCTTTTTCTTTTTTTAAAGGACAGTGAGAACTCCCCATGCAATTATTTGTACAGTCATGTTTCTTTTTGCTCTGTGACACACATGTAACAGCCCACACTGTGGTTTTCAAGGTAGGAAATAAAAACAGACCTTTTCATGTTGCCATCTAGTGTTGCGATCTTCCACTGCTGGTCCAGACACTGGGGTCTGAATGTCCCTCAGCCACACCTTAGGGCTTTCCTACCCTCCAAGTGCTCCCTCTGGGAAGTTTCCCCTTGAACCGGCTGCACACTCCCTCTCTAGGGCCAGGGATAGAGGCTCTCACCTGGGAGGTCAAGGGCCACTGCCCTGTAGCCCCTCTGCGCCAGCAGCTGCAGTGTGCCGAGCTGCTCCCACGTGTGAGAGTTAAAGGCCTTTCCATGGAGCAGCACCACCTCCACTCTGTGGGAGCACAGGGGAGTGTGTGTCCTGGGGTTCAGGAGCTCTTCCTTCCAAGGCTTCTCCCATTGCCGCCCAAACTCTGAGCTGAGGTCCCACCACTCCCCTTGGTCTTAGTTCTTCCAGGACACCCTGGGGCCAGCACCCACCTGCGTGCCCGATGGAGCGGGAGCACCTCGCGGTAAAAGACGGGGGAGTTGCCAGGTGTAAGACCAGCCAGGATTTTGACATTGGGGTCTCCCCAAGGCCAGAAGCTCTGCTCGGGAGGACCTGGCAGCCCCATGTACAGAAGCAACATGAGAAGCAGGCCCAGGCCCAGCAGAGCTACCTGGGACGGGCTCATGGAGGTCTGTACTACAGTCTGGAAGGAGAGGAGAGAGAGAAGAGGCTGGGGCTGAACCCCCAAAAGGTCCCCTGGACCTCATGCCAAATCTACCCCAACACCCCTATCAGAGGAAAAGCTCCAGCCCTTCCCCTTTCCCCTGCTCTGGAAAAGAGTCTGGGGGTTCATACCCAATGACTTCACATGTTAGGGGCTTAGATACCCCACAGTGTGAAGAGTATCTGCTATGCCTCCAGGCATATAGCATGCTCAGTGACCACCATCATCATGGTGACAGCTAAAGCCACTTCTGTTCATTGAGTGCTCATTATGACAGTCAGGCCCTGTACTTAGCCCTTTGCATACAAGGGCTAATGGATCCACACAAGAATGCTGGGAAAATATGATTAAATGTCTCCTTAAGTGAGGAAACTGAGTCTCAGTCTTCAAGTGGAGGGACTGGGATTTGAACCTAGGGCTGGGCTCCTAACCATCAGGCTACCTCCTTTTTAGCTAAGGAGAAAAGCATGAGGCCAGGAGGTGACCCACTCACTGGAGCCTTGCTGGTGAGGAGTGAGGAAGGTTGTTAAAGGTAAAACACTAGATGCAAAGTGACTTCCGAGTGAGGGCATGTTTGGAAATGGTTCTTTGTATCAACTACATATAATAATGCTAAAATCAGACTGTATTTTACAATTGACGGGGATATTTAATGTTCTGTCCCAGATGATATTAAGTGAAAGGAGGTTCATGGAGTATACTGTGTTGGAGAAATTGCTGAAGCGTGAGGAGGGTGGGGACCAGAAAGGAGCATGGTACACCTAGAAATGGAAAGGGTGGCATGAAGGCTGGAGTGATGAATGCCCTCACTCCCCCCACACTCCCCAACCCCCTTCATGCCAAGTGGCCTGCCATGTGGACTTCTCCAGTCTGGGTCCTCTGCCAGCCCAGAGGATAGACCTCAGGTCTCGGGCCCCAGGACCCAGACAGAGCAGTTAGCTCAGGCTTTGAGACTGGGTTCTGCTGCTTCCTGGCAGGGCATTTTGGGTTTGTCTGTAAAATGAGGAAGGACAGGCTCCTGGCTGCCATCCCAAAATTTCTGAGTTTTAAATAATACAATGGACTTGACCAGGGACTGTTCTGTGATCATTTCTTGGGCCCGGAGTTAGGCGGGACCTGTTTTGAACTTCACTCACCTCTCAGGGACGTTTTGGGTATGTCTCCCAAACCCCCACCCCCTGACTCCCAGGTCAGGTGTCGCGTAGGCAGTTCCTCTGGTGCTAAAGGAGCTGAGCTGAGGAAGAATGCTCTCTCTTCCTTTCTCTCCAACCACTAACAGCCAACGGATGCTAGTCTCCAACGCTGCGTTAGGATGTTAGTGTATGTTCCCACCAGGCGAAGCATGGGGGGGTCTCCCAGCAGGGAACCCAGACTAGTGGGGAGGGCGGGGCGGGACTTCAGCCGTTGCCTAGGCAACCCAGGCAGCTGAGGCACTAGAAAATGGTACAGTGTGAGCAGGCAGGTAAGGAGGGCTGTACCCGCATTAGGTTCTTGACATACGCATGAACAATAGCACAGCACACAAATGCACACAGCGCACACAAATATCGAGTCGCCCCCGTTTCGTTTTGCACAAGCCATTCTCTGCAAATAAATGCAGCCTCTTTGCACATGCACTGGTCTGTGTGTAATCGATCCTTTAAAATACATACTCAAAATCGCTCCCAGTCAGGCATTGGGACGGCAGATACACACATATACAAACACGCTTTTAAAATCACAAGCATACCCTCAGATTTCATGCAGTCATACGCACGACCCTAAAAACTACACACACGAAACACACATGCACCGACAGACGGACGCACACTCAGGCAGATACACACCCTCGGAATCACATGCATGCAGAAATACACAGTAGACATACCCAGAAACAAGCAGACACATCCCCTCCCTTACATATAGAAACTGACACAAGCCACATCGACATATACGTACATCCTGACCAGTAAGAACGCAGAGCAACAAACGCTCCCATGCACACAACACACACACACTAGCTGCCCCAGCGTCTGCCCCTCCTCAGGACTCTGTCGCAGAGCTCCAGGACAAGGGGCGGAGCGAGGAGGGCACCCTGCTGGCCTCACTCCCAGGGGACACTCACCGGGCTGACCGGGTGACCGTGCCAGCCACCCCAGGGCAGGCCCCGCCCAAGCGGAGCCAGCAAGCCAAACAGTTCAACGACCCTGGCGCTGTCTCGTTGGCTCTGCGGGCGTAGCGACTGCCGGCCGGGGGCGGGAGAGAACCAAGCCACGGAGGCGCGCTTGCGCAGTCCACAATCGCACGCCGGACGCAGAGTTCCGCACCCCGCAGCCGGGTGGACGGGGCGGAGCTCCTCAGCTAGCAGGCCCGCCAGGCCAATATCCCGGATTGTTTTCAGCCTGGAACCTAGGGGAGAGCTTTCTCCTTGACCCAGTTCTCGCGTCTGTACCATGGAGATAAGGATGAGACCCACCACACAGGGTTGTCTTAAGGGCTTAAGGACCGGCCGAGCCTTAGCGCAGTGTGCGGCTCGGAGGCCCACCACTGTAAACGCCAGACAAAATCGTCATGCAGCAGTCCCGCGTCTCGGCCCAGCCACTTCCCTGACCCCTACATGTGTACATTCACACTCCATCAGAGTCTAGGGTGGACTCTGGTTTCCTTTATATTTCTTTACGACACCTATCCTGATTGGCGACGTGTGGCCAAGAGGCTTAGGGCTCCGCCTGGCTGCCAAACCGGCACAGGGAGGCTGCCTGGAGTACGCGGGACTCCTTGATAAGCACCAGGAGAGGGAGACACTTCACACCCATTTTATAGGCAAGGAATAGGCTCAGGGGCGTAGGGGAAATGATCAAGGCTGGACATTTGCAGAGTCTCTCACTTAAATCGATTTGGCTTCAACAATGTGCCAGATACACAGGTCTGGGTCTGGGCAATCCAGTCTGGGGATTAAGGGTCTGGGGAGTTGGGCAAAGGGACGCGACTCCAAAGGAACCCCCCTCAAACTGCGCCATGTGCAGGAAAGGGCAAGTGGATAGGGGTCTCGGGCTGGCTGAAACCAGCTCGGTGCTTGGAGCATGTGGGCCCGAGGGAAAGTTGGGGAAACTGGCTACTACTGTTAAGAGGTGACTTGCAGCACCAACCTGTTCTGCGACGACTGTGGCACAAGAGGGCGCCCCGGAGCACGGCCCAGCCCCCGCCCGAGTACGGGCCACAGCCCTGCTTTCCGCGGCCCAGTTCGCCGCCAGCACTCTCCTGTCTCCTGTCTGCGCGAGCCCACGCAGCTCCCCAGGTACCGGCCCTGCTCCCACGCCCCTCTTTCCTCTTCTCTCCAGTTACAGCCCACTCCCATTTACTCCAAGTCTCTTGCCTTCCCTTTTGGGCCCCTCACGCCCTCCCTTGGATCTGCCCCACCCGCTCCCCGTGAGCCTTAACAAACCCAGCGAACCCGAACCGAGGTCGGTAGAAGGGCCAGAGAGAGGTGTGACACGTAGGTTAACCGCGCCGCTGACTGTGGCCTCAGCGGTTAACTCGCTGCCAACTCGTCCCTTTAGGGAGGGAACTGCAAAGCCTTTCCCGGTTGGGCGCTCCCGTTTCCCTCCAGAAAATAGGTTTTTTTGTTTTGTTTTGACTCCACTCCGGACCCCCTTCTGCCTACTTTTGACCTATAACAGTGCTTTGGAGAAGATAAGGTTGATAAGCAAAATAGTCTGCTACTTACTGTTGATTGAGCACTTACTGTGCTTACTCCGTGCAGCCTGCAGGGCCTGCGTGGCCTCCTTTAATTCTATCAGCCACCTGTGAGCTATTGTATTATCTCCATTTGTAGGACAGGATATTAACAATGAGAACATGAGCTGTAACAGGAGCCCCAAGCATTGAGTTCTTACCAAGAGCCAGCACCCTTACTTGTTAGTTCTTTTTTCTCTTAAATTCATTAATTCTTGAGGTAGGCTTTATTGTCCCATATATTCACTGAGGAGGCTGAGGCCCAAGGTCACACAATTAAGGGAAGGGCAGAGGCAGAAATAACACCTATGTCTTCCTCAACCCCAAGCATGTTCCTACAGTTCTGGGAGCCCCTGGAGGCTTCCTTGCTGTTTCTGGAGGGCTCCCCAACCTCTGTGAGCAGCCCTGCTGCCCCACGTGGACAGTGCGTTCTGTTGCTCCTCATCGGCCTGACCCTTGACCCACAGGTACTTCACCAGCACAGCGACAGATATGGCAAGTGTGGAGCTGCAGGAGGGCATCATCCAGGTACAGGGTCAGAGCCTCTTTTTCCGAGAGGCTCTGCCAGGTGGTGGGCAGGCCGCCCGCTTCTCCGTACTGCTGTTGCATGGCATCCGCTTTTCCTCTGAGACCTGGGAGAAACTGGGCACACTGCACAAGCTGGCCCAGTCTGGCTATCGGGCTGTGGCCATTGACCTGCCAGGTACTTCTGGGGCAGGCTTCTGGACAGGGCTACTGGGGGCTTTGGGACTTGGAGGACCTAGCCAAACTGGGCCCTGAGCTTCACAGGGTACAGCACACACCACGAGAGCCATCAGGCTTCTCTAGTTTTGATTCATATGTAATCTGGACACCTCCCAGCTAAAATCTTAACTGTGTTATCCAGGGCAGTGTCTCAGATCCTTTGTTTCTTCATCTGTAATAGGCGATAAACACACTCATTTGGGGATTGGCTTTAGTGAGAATGGATGCAATTGCCCATGTGAATATGTACCTGAAACATTGGAAGTAAAATATTTTGAGAGCCTGTTGGAAGTCCCGAAGAGTAAGACTGGCACTTTTGAGGGCAGGGCAGGGCCTGGTGACTGATGAGGCCCCCGGTCGTGATTCCACATGCAAAACCCTAAGCTGGGTTCTGGAAGAAGCAGGGCAGGGGAAGCCCCCGACTGCTAGTAATAACCTAGACCTGCAGGCCCAATCCATGGTGCCAAGTGTGGAACAGGCAGCATGACTGAACCGGGCATGAACTCCCTCCACTGGCCATGGTCGGTATGGTTTCAGTGCCCATGAGTGGGCCTCCAAGGCTGGACACTTGGTTCTGACATGGGTTGGATTGAACTTCAAGATGAAAGTTTTGAGCTAATCTTTTGCTGGGGAAGGTAGAAACTGACTAGTTGGAGGGGGAGGTTTGTGTATAGAGCCAGCTCCTCACTGTCCTTGAGACATCTACCCTGTGGCCTGCCTTGGGACAGGTGCCTCTTCAACACTTAAGTAACTCAATTTTCAAAAAAATCTTAAATGGCAATTTTTTTAATCTCCCTATCTTTTTCTTTTTTGAGGAGGAATGAAGGCAGGCAGGCAGCAGGCAGGAATGAAGAGAGACATTTTGTTTTTTCAGTTGTTCCCACCACCTTGCCACCTGGGCCACAAACTTGTGTCCTTGGGTTGTATGTGGACTGCACCCTAGGTGTAGGCCTAATATTCGAGCCACCAGGGAGTGCCTTTTTTGAGGTTTGTTTTTAAATCTCTTTTTAACAAATGGGAAAACTGAGCAGCAGAGAGAGGGCTGAGGAGACTTTCCTACATCTAGCTATGTTGAACTTCAGAGTCTGATTTTTGCCAGGACGTTGTGGGCTGATAGGCACAAGTATAAACACAGAGATGAATGCCTCACACTTGCCACAGATATGATAGATCTAGGCTGCTACAGGAATTAACTCAGGCACACCGGTGAGAGATTGACCTAGGAGGGCTTCCTGGAGGAAGGGGCTCTCCCTTGTTTTCCCACTTATTGCCCTTGTCTCGCACACCTGAATCTCTGCAGGTCTTGGGCGCTCCAAGGAAGCAGCAGCTCCCGCCCCTATTGGAGAGCTGGCTCCTAGCAGCTTCCTGGCAGCTGTGGTGGATGCCTTGGAATTGGGCCCCCCAGTTGTGATTAGCCCATCGTTGAGTGGCATGTACTCCTTGCCTTTCCTCACGGCCCCTGGCTCCCAGCTCCGTGGCTATGTGCCAGTGGCCCCCATCTGCACGGAGAAAATCAGTGCTGCTGACTATACCAGTGTAAAGGTACTCATATGTGGGAGGTCACTTTCCAGGAGCAAGGAAGGGTCATTCTGGGCCTTCCTTATCTGAGGGTGGGGTCACCAAGGGGTGGCTTCTGGGAGGAGCAGAACCACTCCACATCACCCTTTTGGTTTACTTACTTGGTTACATGCCAAGCCCTGTGCTAAACTGTGCTGGCACATAAAACTACACCCCTGTCCTTCAGGAGCTGAGGTTTCTTCCCACACCCAGCTTGGCTAGCTTGTCACTCCCCCTCATTTGGGTTACCCTAAGGAGATACTGAAGTAATAGGGGAGGGCTGGAACTGACCTCTAGGAGGTTGGGGCTGGCATGTCAGGTCCCTAATAACTCTGCCTCCTTTTGCTTTCTCAGACTTCGGCTCTTATTGTATATGGAGACCAGGACCCCATGGGTCAGACCAGCTTTGAGCACCTGAAGCAGCTGCCCAACCACCGGGTGTTGGTCATGGAGGGGGCAGGACACCCCTGTTACCTTGACAATCCAGAACAGTGGCATACAGGGCTGCTGGATTTCCTGCAGGGGCTAGCATGAAACCCAGCTGATAGCCTCTCTCTCTTTCCCTTCCTCCATGGGCTCCTTCTCATCACGCACTTAGAACAGGGGTGTCTGCCTGTCTGTGTTCTTGTCTTTGGGGTTCTATCTTTTCTTCTTTCTCTTGCAGTGACAGACTGAGGAGGTGAAATCAAGAGAAAAACCTCCGGAATCAAGGGACACAATCTGGTGGCGGGTAACTGTTAAATGAGCTTCTCCTATAGCTTTCCTGATTCTAGAACCTTTTCCTCTGAACCTCTTTTACTGCTGACCCAGCCTCCCCCTCCTACCTCCCACCTCCCCCTTAAGCAGCCTCACCTCTAAAGCCACAGATAACACACATGCCCACATTTATGTGTACACATTTAGAGGCATCCACGTTCCCACATAACCCCTCATGCTGCAGTGATCACATAGGTACACTGCTCTGTACTGATGCCCGCATGTGCGGCTTTGCATCACATGCACATCACATGCATATTTGTGCCTTAACACAGCATCTGCACAGCCACATGTGTCCTCCCAACCATGTCAGCAACCCAGCATCTGGGAAGTTGGGGACCCCATGGATCATTCCTTGCAGAAGACCCTCTGCCAGGTTGAGTGTGTGGACAACCCTGAACTCCATTCACCTACAGATTGCAGCTGACCTAGAGCAGAACGCGCCCCCCCCCCCCGCCCCCAGGCAACTGTACCCTCCCATTTCCCTCCTTCTGGTGGTTCCACCCCTACCCAGGTTATTAGGCTTGGCCAAGCGTTTCCCTGCCTCTGAGGTTGGAGGTGGGAGGAAGACAACGTGGAAATAAAGTGATGCAATTAGACCCCGCAGGCTCTAGCTGTCTCCAGAGCGCCGCCCCTCCCCCGCCCCGTGGGACCGCCACTGTGGCCCCTCCCCCACCCTAGCAGGACCAGATGGTCCCCCTGCCCTTTGTCCACCAGGCCAGATGGAAGGGGAAGGAGATTGGATTCCCCTCCCCACCCCCACACCCCCCAGGTGCCAAGAGACTCAGCTGTGGGGGGAGGTGGAGGTCAGTCAGTGGGACCCGGCTGAGCCGATTACGGAGATGAGGGGAAGGTAGATTTGCTTTCCAGGGCGGGGTGCGGTGGGGAAGGAGAGAGCTTAGGAACAGCACTACCTCTTTCTCCCCCACCCCTACCGTAGTAGAGTACTCAAATGCGAAGCGTCCCTAACGACCCTTGCCCAAAAAGGAATTCTGGGGGTAGCTTTGGGACATTGCAGGACTGGGCGCACGAGGGTCACTCCGCTGGCAGGCCCCTCCTCCAGCTGGACCCGTCACCTGTTCCAGGCTGACGAGGGCCGGGCCTCGAGGAAGCAGTGGGTGTCTGGAGGGTGCGGGTCTTGACGGGCGAGAGCCCTGCTTGGGGAATAGATGGCGCAGAAGTGAAGATATGCGGTGACTGGGCCCCGCGGACGGTCTAAGTCCTAACTCGAGGGACTCGAGCTCGCAGCGAGGCGGAGCAGCCGCGGGGGAGGGGGGCGCCGTGCTGGAGGCCACCAGGCGCAGATGGGGAGGCGCGGGGCTCGATAGAGGCGCCGGCCGGCCGGCCAGGGCCGGAAGGACTGGCGTGTCCAGAGCGGGGGGACTCTAAACCCCGCGGAGCGCGGGCGGCGTGAGGGACGGCGGCGAGGACGCGCTGTGGGCCGGATCCCCTTGTCCCCCACCCCCGGGGGCTAAGGGAGCTGCTAGGGGAGGGTCGGCCGGCTCTCCCGGAAGCGGCCGCCGCTTGGGGCGCAGCGCGGCGCGGCGGGGCGGGGCGGGGCGGGCGGCTGCGGCACTGGGGTGGCTGGGGCGGGCCCGCCGCGCTGTAATCGGATCCCGGGAGGGGGCGGGGAGGGGCCGGGCCGGGCGGGCCGGGGGGTGGGGGGGGCCCGGAGCCGGGCTCCGGGCCGGCCGGGCTCCGCGCCTGTCAAACCCCTCATTGTTCGCAGCTGATGTCACTCGCAGTTGTGAGCGGCCGCCTCTCCCGGGGACAATGTGGGACTGAGCGGCCCAGCCGCCGCGCCGCTGCCGCCGCCGCCGCCGCAGGACAACCCCAACGAGGTAGGCGCGGGCCGGGCGGGGCACAACCGGCCTCGAAGTTTGGGGGTTCGGCTGGGGGCGGGAGCCCGCGCCCAAGTCCACAGGCCTGGGTCCTGGGTTTGGGGGACTAGGAGACTGCGAGGTGTACGTTCCCTGGCCCACATGGGCTCAGGCCTGCACAGGTGGGGTCTGCCAGAGGGCCCCCTTCCCCTCGCACCAGGGAGGGTCTTCTTGGACCTGAGACCCCAGATTTGAGGCCCACATCTCACCTGCTGTTTCTGTTCTATGGACCTGCACTTCTCTCAATCTCCTGCCCTGGGTTCTCGTTCTGCTCCATCTCTGTCCCCATCTATTCCCTTGCAGTTCCTGGCTCAGCACACACCCCTTCCCATTCTCTGCAGTCCTTGGGAGAGCCAGGCACAGACCTCCAGGCCACTGGTGTGTGGAGATGACAGTTGGGGGCTTAGAGAGGTCCATCATTCTGCCCTGACTCTTCAGCCTCTCAGCTCTGATCCAGCTTCTTAGCTGGAGGCTGAGGGGAATGGGGGGGCTCTGGTTACTCACTTCAGCCTGGCCTTCATGCCTGTCTGGCTATGAGAGGGAGGTGCCCACCCCCTCACTCCCCTATCCCAGGCCCGCCATCTTGAGACCTGTGGCACCCAGTGCCCCGCCCGATCCCAGCACCCTGGGGAGTGGTCTTCAAGAGGATGCTCTCAGGGCCAGTTCCATTCCCTTCTCCCAGGATGTGAGCTTCTGGTGTCCATTAAGCCAGGATGACCATCTTCTTGCTGGACCAACAAGGCATGTGTTCCCAGGGGCCGTCCTTCCCCTAGAAAGAGCTTTTAGACCCCAGAGACTCCCCAGGAGTTTAAACTTCATCCCTGGCTTTCACTGTTTTGGGGTTACCCTCATTGCCTGAGGGTCAGTACCTGGGAACCTATCCTTTTCCCATCTGAAGGTCCCCTAGCTCCTCCAGGCCTTGAAACCCCTTCAACCTTCAAGGCACCCCCATCCCAGCCCCCACCCCCAGGCTTCATCAGCATGCAGGCTCAGGCCGCTCAAACACAAGCGGATTGTTCTTCCTGCATGCTCAGGGTGGGGGGCTGGGAGCAGGCGGCCCACACACCCTGGCAGGCCTGGCCACAGGGAGGCTGGCTTTGCCCCGCCCTGTGTCCCCAGACACAGGGCTCTGGCCATCCTCCCTACTCCCATCACTGCCTCCCCATCCATCCTCCATCACCACTGCCCAGTGGTGCTGACCTCTTGAAGAAAGACCTCTGAGCCACACAGGTGGGTCCCTGGGTTCTCCCAGCTCAGCCAGCTGTTTCTCATATAGCCTTACCAGCACCTAAGCTTCCTCACTTGGTTGGTGAGATCTTTCCTCTTCCAACTGTGACAGGCAGAGCCCACTTTGTGTAACCTATGCCACACCTCAGCTCTTCTTCCAACCCCCTGCTCCATGAGGAAGCCTACACTGGCCCCCTGGAAGTCTCAAAGCGAATCCCCCCAACATCCCTGCTGGATGTACCCAGGAAGTCCCTAGACCCAAGAAAACAGCAGAAGGATCTGAGAATCCTGTCTGAGCTTTGGGTCTTACCATACTCACTGCTCTTTGGGGCCCCATAGCCCTATCACTGGTTGCTAATGTCTCCAGGCTCTGTGAGCCCTTTTTTCTTCCTGCACACTGAGCCTGGTCCTACCTCCTGCCCTCCTGAAGGTCTCTGAGTAGTGGAAAGACAGGTTCAGAAATGCCCAGTTGGGGCTCCTTTGAGCTGCAGGCATTTATTTGGGGGGCACAAAGGGCTGAGTAATTGCATCTGACTTGGAAGGTTGGAGAGGGCTTCATAGAGGAGGTGGCCTTTGCAAAGGATTTTGACAGAGGGTGGGGAGGATGGGTATTTCAATCTTGGATCAGCCTGGGCAAAGGCCCAGAGGCCTGGAAGGGCAAGGCAGGTTTTGCAGGCAGGTGTGTGGGCAGCAATAGGGTGGAGATGAGAATAGAAGTTGGTCAGTGCCAGATCATGACAGGAGGGTAGCCTTGAGTGCCTGTGGCGATCAGGCTTTATTCTTTGGGCACTGGGGAGCCAAGTATAGTGCTGAACCGCAGAGTGATACAGCCTCCAGCATGGAGAATGAAAGCTAGAGAAATCTTCCTCAGTTTAGGTTAGACAGTGTGGGGATGGATGCCAGTAGGTGGGGCTGTGACCTTTCTCCTGGGCCTGCCTCAGTTTCTTTTGGCCATGAGGACTCTTGGGGAGGCTGTAGCATTTCTGTCACCAGTCATCTTGTTAGAGTTTCTCTCCCTTGCTTAGCACTGGACCTACAAGACAGTCCTAGATCAAGAGACCAGAGATTAGTGTGGCAACCCTAGGCTGTCCCTTATAGGCACCCCTAACCCCCACTCCACCAAGAACTGGGTATGAATGACCCTCCCAGTAGGCTGTAAGATTGAGAGGCGAGTGGCATAGGTGCATGGGTCTAAGGATGCTGGGACAGTTCTTATGGAAACCTGGCAGGGGAGTCAGGATCCCTCCTTGCTGGTCCCTCCTTGCTGGTCCATCCCCCTGCCATCCCCTGCCTTGCCTAATGCCCTAAGTCATTTCCTAGCATCGCTGGGTGTGGCCAGCATGGCTGCTGTTAGGGTAGGAGTAGGAGGCTGCTGGATTGGGGGCTGGAAGTGCTGAAGGGGAGGTTAGGGGATATGAGGTGGGGGATGAATTTAGAGACTGGACCCCCTCTTCATCTCCAGCTCAGGTGGGTTATAAGCCTTAGTTGGTCCAGACACTGGCCAGCAGAGCAGAGGGAATCCCCCAAGGGGTGGGCCACTTGAGTGGCCTGGCCCCAGAAGCCTTCCCCTCCCCCGGATTGTTCTTGCTCTAGAACAAAGCCAGAGTGGACACTTGATCCCTGCATGTAGGGGGGAGCTGGCTAAGCCCCCAGCCCTTTGATTGGACAGCTGTCATGAGAGAGAGACAGCTGGGGGGGAGGGGCAGGAAGAGGTAGCCGCCATCGCTTACACAGCTGTCACCCCCCCCTCCGCCCCCTCCAGCCTGAGTGGCAGGAAGCCAGGGACAGAAGGAGTGGGTATTGCGTCTGGGGAACAGGAGAGACCACCCCAGGTCATAGGCCTGGTCTGAGCTTGGTATGTTCTGCCAGGAAGTCCTGCTGACCAGAGGAGGTTGGGCACCCCCAGAGGTGATCTGGAGGTCAGTGTGGCATGTCGCTTGACTGCCATGTGGGTAACCCAGCAGGGATCCAGGACCCACCAAGCTGGAGCATCAAATAACTCCTAGAGCCCTGGTGAGGGCAGAGGGCAAGCTAGCAATGTCTAACCAGGCTGCTTGTTCTCAGGGGCCCTGGGAGAATAATTTGGAAGTTATGTGTTATGGCTCCTTGTCCTCTCCTAAAAACAGAAAAGACC
>RJWH01002472.1:203266-229345 GCA_004363575.1 Solenodon paradoxus | reverse complement strand
TAGATCACAAAGGGAAGTACACATTAGCTGGAAGAGGGAAAATCATCCAGAGACAAAAGGAGTTTATGTCCCTCTGGGGCAAGGAAGGGTTGATGTTGGTATCTGGGGTGGTTGTATCATGTTAGGTGGAAGCATTTTCGTTTGGAAGAAAGGGGAGGGAAGGGGAGGATTTTTATTATTCGCTTTGGTTCCACCCTCGCCCCACCCTGGGTCTTGAACGTGGATCCTTGGGTTTTGCATGGTCCACACCTCAGTCGTCTCAGCTGCTTGAGCTACAAGAGTGCACTGGAAGCATTATTTTTGTTCTGTCTATATCTGAAGGTTAATCATGGTTCAAAGAGGGCCAACTTGAGAAGGAACTGCAGTGACTTTATAATGTGTCAACTTGCCTAGGTGGGACTACATTGTCCCAGAGTCCCTTCCCTGTGTTTCCAGCCGGGGTGACTCACCAGGGAGAATGGGAGGGTGGGAATGAAGCAGTAGCCATCATCTAGCTTACCTGTGTCTGCTACCTGCTGGCTCACCTCATTAACAGGTGCGCAGCCGGCCTGCTGCTGTTCCAGCTTCCCAGGTCCTCCTCCTGCTCCAGCAGTGGCTCCTTCTGCAGAGCACCCGAACTCTAAGGCTGAAATAGTTCAGACACGGGTCTAGAACATTCCAGTGATTTCCGTCCTGTGCCTGTGGGTTACAGCCTGTCTGTTCTTTCCTCTGCTTTACCTCCATCTCCCCGTTACTGCCTGCCTGAGGACTTAGATCTCCAGCATCAAACATCAGACAGGTGAAGACAGTATACACACACGTGCTTGTTTAACTAGCTTGTGATGGCTAAGGCCAAAATAATTGCAGACGTATACAGGGCTGGAGCTAGAGAAATGTAGATATGTGTATATGTGAGTGTATAAATACATACTCCAGCAATGGTTTGGGTCACCCTATCAGGCAAGTACTGGCTGAGCTTCTTACTGAGAGCAAGGGGGATATGGAATTGGTAGAAAAAAGGAAGTTATACATATTAGCTGCATCATATGACAAGACACACACATGTAGAACACAGAAGTTCAAAACATTTCTTCTCACTTTAATGTGAATATATACATTCATTCCAGTTTTTTCTTCCCTCACCACCCCTCTCATTGCCCTAGCATATAGAGGAGATATGCGAAGTGAACTTTGTACTTTAGTATTCAAGTTTTCAGAGCTCAAAATGGAATGAGTTAGAAGAGGAATGAGCATCACCCAAAGATGCGTGAAGAGACCATGTGACTTTACATTCCTTTTGGAAAGAGGGTCCATGTATTTGGGTTGTATAAAGGATAATTGTCTCATGGTAGGCGAATGCATGCTGATGCTTTTGTCCTTATCTGGAGGTTAAATGTGATTCAAAGACTTTGTATGAATGCCCAGTGCACGAGGGGTGGTCTGTGCGGTGTGTGTTCTGGTAAACAGGCTGAGTTGGAACTACGTTTCCCAGAATCTTCTTTCCTGTAGAATTGGCCAAAAGAGGAATGTACATGAGATTTGAAAGGCAGAAATGAAACAACAGATGCTATTCTCAGAAGGGCATTGTGGTTAGATTAACGACAGACAAAGAAGTGCTGGTAGGGTCCATCCTGTCCTTGTCCCCTCCGCTCCTTTTTCAGCTCTCCTTCCGAAATGCAGATCCTGTTGACCAGTAGTGGCCTCAGTCCACCACTGGACTCCGGCCAGAAGACTCAGAGAGGCAACAGCCCTTCCCATCGACGTCCCCGCCAACCTTCTCTTTGCAGCCCCATTTTGGTGACTGAATGTTTTGAGTTTCAGATGGACTGAGAGGTGATCTATCTGTGATCTTCCTTCCTTCCTTCCTTCCTTCCTTCCTTCCTTCCTTCCTTCCTTCCTCCCCTCAAAGTCAGGTCTAACTCCAATTGTAAATCCTTTACATATTAACTCAGAAGCTGGCAAATTATGGCTCCTGGGTCAGATCCAGGCCACCACCCATTTTTGTAAATAAAATTGCACTGGAACACAGATGTACCTTCTCTTCTATATATTATCTACGTCCTCTTAATGACTGAGTTGAGCAGGTGTGACAGAGACTAGATTCCCCAAAGCCTAAAATATTTAGTATCTGGAATGTGAAAAGTCTGCCAACCCCTACCACTGACAGTGGGTACGTTTCTCTGCTTAGCTCCTGACCACTACACACAGACACCCCAAATAGCGACGGCATGGGGAACAGATTCTGCTTTAGGACCAGCTCTGAGGTTACAAGGTAAAGGGCATAGCTGCAAGGCGGGTTGAAGAATTGGGAAAACGAATGGACCCTACCACATATGTAATTTAAATCTAAAGTTGACTGAATTTTACTCAACAGAAGAAAGTGAAACTGAAGAAATTACCCAACTTAAGGTAGATGTTTCTTCACAAGAGTTCTTAGTTCCTCTAGGACTTCGAAATAAGAGGATCATGAATTATGAAACTATTAGAGACTGAATTCATTGTAGTTTTTGAAATGACATTTCTGTTGTAGACAGCATTCACGCCACATTATGAGATGAAATGAATATTGTTTCCTTGCCTTCCTTTCATCTCCCCATTCCTCATTTTCGCTTAGGTTATTTTTCCTGCAGCCCTCGTTCTCTAGTTTACAGGACTCCATGCTTACTGTCTGTTCCTACAGGTGGTCTGTTCTGGAGTTCTTTATTTTGATTCATCATCTTGGTTAGATTTCCTCATCAACATATTTTATTTTTTAAAGAAGGGCTCAGAGTGACAGCAGTTTCTGAATTATCTCCTGTTTGAGAGTGTCTCCCTGTTGTTTCTGTGCCTGTTTCACTAGCTGTGATAGTCTTAGTCACACTGTCTCCTCCCTGTAGACATTTTTAGAAGCACTTTTTGTCCTTGAAGCTCCTGTCAGGGGAGTCTGAACCCTCCTTAGTTCCCTCACCCAACACCCCTCTAAAAATGGACCTGCTTTTGTTTTTGCCTTCAACCAGTATGTCTGAACAAATATTATTTTTAATGTATCTTTATTTATTTTTATTTAGTTGCTGACACTGGTTGTTTCCTCGGGAACTCAGAACTCAACCCAGGGGCATGTGGCCTGCGCTCCTTCAGAGGCGATTGGCCCAACTGCTGCTCCACCACAGTGCGGTTCTTTTTTTTTTTTTTTTTCTTTAAGATCAGAAACTTAAACAGAATGTGTCATTATTGGTTATACTAAAACAATTCTTCCTGGCATACACTGTATCTTTTCAATCCCAAGACTGAATTTTCATTTGTCAGAGAAAAATTTTACATTATGTCTCGGAATAGTTTTAAGTGATTTGTTGCCACCTGCATACAAGGAACGTCACTTCTCCTCAGCGAGGACATCACTGACTCTACGTGCCACTTCTCTCTAGCTGTTTCAGTCTTTGTCTTTTCCCTCTACGTCTGTCTACCACTCTCTCGAGTCTCTCTGCCATGAAGTTAATTTGATTCTTAGCCACGTTTATTGTATTTTATAATGGACTTCTTGTATCCGCAATCATAGTATTTTGGTTTCCAATTTGTTTCCTTAGCTCAGCCTTTCTTTCCATCTCATTCTGTTATTTCTATGATCTCATTTTTCTTGTACTAAATTGTTCTGAAATGCAAAGTGCTTACAGAGAATCTGTCCCTTGTTTCTGGGTTCTGGCCTCCAGAACTGTGGGGTAAAGCATTTCTGTCATTTCCACAGTCCAATTTGCAGTACTGAGTTCCGGCTGCCCAAGCACCGAAGGCACCTACCTGGCTGCATTTTAACCAGTCCTGACTGCTCTCCCTCTTCTCTGCTTTATTTTTCCTTTGCAATGCATCCCCTTCTGACATCCCATATCATTTCCTTATTTATTTTGTTTCTCGACTGTCTCCCTTCACTAGAATAAAGACAGAGACTTTTGCTTCTGTTCACTGATTTATCTCTAGGGCCTAGCAATTAGTAGCTCAATAAATAGTTGTTGGATGAATAAATACAATCAGATTTGACACTACCGTGCACTGGGAAATGGCCCAGTGATAGGCCTCTTGAGAGCTAATCACGTTGATTCTTGCTTTATAGCAAGAGTCATTTTGGGATTCATTCATCCATTCAGAGAATATTTTTGAGAGCTCACCACACGCTGGCTGCTGCAGTCAGTGGTAAGAGTATGTCTGAACCACAGAATCAGAGGGAGAAAGAAGCAAATTGTGGTGCGCCCTTGCTTGGCGACAAGCCCGCCGCCTCCTGGCACAGTCCACATCCATCTGAAGGACCAGGTTTGTGTCCTGGGCCAGGTGTGGGGAGCAACCAAGATGAGCAACTAGATAAAAATAAAGATGCTTCTTCCTCCTCTCTCTTCCTGCCTGCCTTCATTCCTGCCTGCACCTTCCCTTAAAAAACAAACAAACAAAAACCCAAATAGTAGATCATGTAAGTCAGGTGCTGTGGAAATCAGCTCAGCAGTTCTTAACCAGATAACTACTGCTGTGAAACAAACCACCCTGACAGGGTGGCAGGAAACAGCCATTTGTAATCTTTCTCTTGTGTCTGGCGGACTGGGCCCTTTCTTGCTGGGGGGTCTCCCATGTGAGCTGGCCTGATGTTGACCAAGGGCTGGCTGGGTCGGCTTGCTCATTTGGTCCCATTGTCGTTGACCACCAGCTGGGTGCTCAGCTGGGCTGTTGACTTGCTCTTCCTGTGTCCTGTGTGCATGTCCTGCGCTGCTCAGCATGTGAGCCACGGTCCATGTGAGCAGATGTTCCAGGAAGCGGAGGCTGTTGGGCAGTTAAGGACGGTGCCTGGGACCGATCTGCATGATGTCTATGATGCTCTGTTGTTGGTTAGCGCCCCTCAGGGCCTCCCAGATTCCAGGGGCTGGAGAAAAGCACGTATATGAGGGATCATTACCGGCATAGTAAGAGGATATTAAGTGGTGACCATGCAGGAGGCAGAGGTGCCCTCTGTAGGGAAGGTTACTGGGAGCATTGGGCTGTGGGAGTGAGGAGAGAAGCCATGTGGAAATCTGAGGAGAGTGCTCCAGGCCAGGACAGCACATGCAAAGGCCCTGTGGCAGGCCTGTGCTGGGCACAGAGAGACAGCTGAAGCAGGCAGAAGGGAGCCATGGGACCAGCACTTATGAGAGTCCAGCAGTGTCTGACTCTTAGGCTCAAAGAGTTCACAGATGCATGAGGGCCTTTGTCACAACCCCCAACTGCCAGCACCTGCTCCGTGTCACCTCCTTTTCCTTCCTCATCCAGAACCCACTGGTGCTCCATCCGGCAGGTCTGCCCAGTGCCCCTTGATGTCCACCAATGCGTGAGGACTTGACATTAAGGCACCTTCCCTACCCAGAGCCTGACACCACCCAGGCAGCTCATACGCTAGGTTTGTGCTCTGAGGGCTCGGGGGCCCAGAGGCAAGCCAGTGTCTGTGTCCTAGCTTTGGTGTCCCGTGACAGAAATCACAAGAAAACTAGGTCTTAAGACCTATTTGTAATATTTTAAAGATGCACAAGAACTGTATTGAAAGAGAGCTCGGGGGCGTGCCCTGGTGGAGTAGTGTTTGGTTTTGGTCAACTGCCTTTTACTGAAGCGCAGTCCACACACATCCCAAAGACCCAGGTTCACATCCTGGATGGGGGAGAACGACCAGGCTGTACAACTAAATAAAAATAAACTGCTGCTTCCTAATCTTTCCTCCTGCTGCTGGACTGCTCGCTTTTATGCTTTTACAAAGCAAGCCAGCCCCAGAGAAGTTAAACTATGTGTCCAGGGTAATGCTGTGAGTGGTGGCAGAGCGGACCCAGACCCAGATCAGCAGGCTCTCAGATTGCTGCCTTCCCACCGTGCCACCCTCTCCTGGCTGCTGGTCTGCCGGGCGGGGGGACATCAGAGGGCCCCTCGTGGGGAAACCAGAGGAGTCCGGAGTCAGTCATGAGCCCCAATGAGTGGTGTGAAGCAGGGCCCAGCCAGCTGTCTGGCTTGTGCGCCAAGAGCTCACCCCCGGGGGGCCCACGGAGTTGGGTAGGGGGTAGGGTAGGCTGCAGTCCTAGCGAAGGGCCCTGCTGACCCCGTTTTCCTGGGCGCCCCTCACCCTAGACCCCACAGCGTGGTGTCTCCTCACCAGCCTTGAGGCTTTGTCTTGCTCGCTGCCGCCTGTGGCCCCTTCTTCCCCAGCTCACCCTGCTCCTCCCTCAGGGCTCAGCCTTTGGAGATGCTAATAGGGGGCCCGGAAACCACATTGTAAGTGATGCTGCTGAGCTGTGAGGACAGTCTCTGTGCCTGTCCCCCCACTGATCTCAGCTCTGTCTTTCTCTGGGGCCCCAGGAAACAGCAGATGAACACAGGAATCTGAAAAGCCAGCTCAGGAGAAAGGTGAGACCTCAAAACTGGCGCCTGGTGAAGATGGCTGATTGGACACATTGACTCTTTCCTGACAAAACCACCAGGACACTGAAGGGGTTCGGAGGATAATATGCAAGCCCACGAGGAGGGTGTGTGACAGACTAAAGAGATGGAGGCACCCATGGGAAAACAACACGGAGTCCTCAGAAGGCCCAGGCCCAGGCCGCCGAGGAGCCCTGGGAATGGGGGCGAAGACGATGGAGGGGGTCCCCGGGGCCTGGCAGAGACACGACCACCGCGCGTGAGCTCACAGCCAATCATTGTCGGTCTTTCGGTTGACTTGTGTCTGGCCCACACGGGCACCCTAATCCTGGTGAGACGCGACATACCTGCTGTCTCCCTCTCGGGGGCTCTGAGGGCGCTGTGACCCGCTGTCTGGAAGATCATCCTGGGGCCTGTCTCCACAAATAGCGATCCCGCTCTTGCCACACCCCGATAAGCCTGTGCTTCATGCCCGGGTGGCAGAGCTCAATAACAGGTAGTTAGGTGACACATACGGAGGCGGGAAACTTTTACAAGTAAAAATGATGACTGTAAAAGCAGCCATGTGGTCGCCACTCTGAGGAGGACCTGAAGGCAGAGGCATGCATCCCAGACTCTAGTGAAAAACATGTCCAGGCCCTCTGCCCCCAGTGCCTATGCGATGTGACTTTACTTGGAAATAGGGTCTTTGCAAAGACCCTCTTTGCAAAGAGGGAGATTTGAATGTAGACGCACAGGGAAGGTCACGAGACACCAGCCTCGTGGCAGCTACCAGCCAAGGATCGTAAGGAGCCTCCAGCAGCTGCAACATGGTGAAGACTTTGCTCCAGAGCCTACAGACCCCTTGATTTCAGACTGCTACCCCCAGACGGTGTGTAAGAGAGCACATTTCTGTCGTCTAAAGCCACTCAGTGTGGGGTCATTTGTCACAGCAGCCACAGGAAGCTAATGCAAGTCACGAAGCTTTAGTAATGTTTATTTCTTCACCGGATAACTCACACATGGGGCAGACTTTTTAATTTTTTTAAATGTACACCTGTGGTGGGGCACCTGTTGGAGTAGTAGTTAGGTCAATCTCCTCCGAAAGGCGCATATAGCCTGGGTCCGAGTCCTGGGTCTGGGGAAAAACAAGCAGTGTGAACAACTAAATAAAAATAAAGGTGCTTCCTCCTCCTCTCTCTTCCTGCCTGCTGCTCACCTTCATTCCTGCCTGCACCTTCCCTTTAAAAAAAAGAGAAGCACATGTGTGCTTTATATACAAGTATGATTTTACAATAGTGTAAATAAAAGTAAACGATGGCAAGGAAGGACCGTCCGGTGACTGGGTGTGGAAGATGTGCTCAGGCTGGGCTCATTTGGCTGTGGGTCTGCAGCGTTTCAGGGTCCTGGCAGGGCAGCACAGCATGGTCCAGGGCTGAACTTGAACTTCAGAGAGAATGGGTTATGTCAAATAACAGAGGCTGCAGAAGCCTCGTGTTTTAGAAGCGCACATCCCCTGTGATCAAGGCCTTGACACCAACCCAGGAGATGCAGTGGCAGGGAGATGCCCCTCCTTCCAGCTGTATCCCCTCTTAGGGAAGGTCCCAGACTGGGAGGCTCATGAGAGGAGGCAGGTGTTCTCCAGAAATCTCCGGCTGACCTGCAGCAGCTGTGTGAAGGGAGCGGAGGTTACGTCATAAGCCCCAGGCATAGAGTAATCAGAGTCCCCTCTACTTCTAAGTGGACAAGGTCTGAGTAGCCCTCCCCTCTCCAAAATGCTCATTACATCCGGGCCACCCCTGGCTCTCTGTTGATGACCCTGTGGGGTTTTCTAGGTAGGAGGAAGGCCTTATGGGGGGCCAGCCAGAGCACCCTCAGGAAAATGATGGAGACAGGGGCCAATGGAAGGGAACCCTTGTCCTCCCCTCACCCTCCTCCCCGTGTCCTGGGATTTCCTTGAGGTCTGCCTCCCTCTAACCCCGTGGATTTCCTGAAAACTGACCCCTCGAGCAACCTCCTTGTCCCTTCCTAGGCCAGAGGTATCAGGATTCTCAGCGACTGTTCTTTCGGCTTCCTTCCCTCCCTGTAGGCAGAGGAGACAACGGCTGTCCCTGAAATTCTCGGGAGATGCATATTGCTACTGTGTACATGAAAGTCTTTGAAGGACAGGAAAGTGAATATTGAAAGACTTATAAACTCTCCTAAACAAATAGGCTCTCGGGTCTGTGTGTGAAATATAAGGGCACTGTGGAAAGTGGTTGGAGGTGGGAGAAGATCACTTTATGCCTCTCTCAAAACTGTGTTAGGATCTGTTTAATGGATATTCTGGGAAAAGGATATAGTTCCTTTAAAAGCCAGGCTGCCCAGCAACTGAAGCCAAGTTGTAAAACTGTTAAGGATGTAGAAAGGTTAGCAGAGTCCAATCATATGGCCATTTCTAAGGATCTGGCGGGAGGGGTATTTGGAATGTTTCACACGCTGACTGCCAAGGAAACCAGTGATTGGAAAAACAACATCATGGGGTTTTTTATTTGGCCCAGTAGTATCATGAGGCGATGGGATTATTTTTCTGACTTTCTGTTTTATTACCACAGGAAAAGGAAGAACCAACGGGAATCAGTGGAGTGCCCAGGTGCATAGTTACCAATCTGTGCTTCTGTCAGATGCCTTCCAGATAGGGACTTCAAGGGTTCTCTTCCATAGCAAAGAAACAAAGCAGCCTTTAAAGACTTTGGATGTCAAGGAGCCCAATTTCAAAAGCACCAGAGCTGTGAGAATAGCCCCAAAGAGAATCTTTTCTCCAAGGAATGATTTAGCAGAGTCAAAAAAAGGAGCCTCAACTCCCCATTCCTGAGCTGGTGGCAGACATCATTAATCAATCAAGGCAGATTGTTTTTTCATGGGACGTAAATGCCGCCCCAGAATTCTTCTCGCCATGTGTGCTTGGCGACTATAAATAGATAAGAACTGGCATGTGAGCTGAGCCAACTAAGAAACATTTCACTGGTGGGTAGCAGTGCAGTTTTGAGAGCCAAATCTCAGCTTGGCTATGAAGCTTTCAGGTAAGTTTCCTTACCTGCAAAATGCAGATAATGATAGTGTCTGTCTTCATGGTTTGTTGTAAGGATTAAGTTAATTATCATCCCGATAGCACTTAGAACAGACAAAGCGTAAATACACAACAAATACTATTTTCAGTTTTTCCAGGATGAAGTGTAATGGAAGATCATCTACTATTTAAGATTGGAGTAAGAACTAGTTTAAGATTTAGTAATCATCTATGACTGAAGAGTTATTCAACAAAGACATATTTGCATACTCTGCGCCAGACTCTATCTAAAATGTTGGGGATTATGGGGTTAGTAAGACAAGTTAGGCACCTGTTTTAATAGGTGGTGTAGAAAACATCTGAGTTGGCATCCTCTGAATGTCATGATATACTGACAAGTTACTGGTTTATACTCAATTGTTTTCCATAAAATTTTAATGCAAAAAGGCCCATTAATGAAGGAAAAATTTTCAGCCTTATTAATAATCAGGGAAACCAATAAATACGACAATGAGAATGAGGTAGGGAAGATGAGAGAAGTAGAAGATCTGCATGGGCACTAGACACTCAGATTAAGGAATTTCAGAAGGAATAGAGTAGGCACTTTGAGAAGAAAATCATCAGAGAAAGAATAAAATCGTCTTAGGCATGAAGGGCAGGTGTCCCTAGATGTAAAGGTGTACAGGAGTGCGTGGAAGATGAGTGAAAACCCTCATCGAGGCATATTACCATGACATTTCTGAATCCTCATGAATAAAGGAGAAAAAAACCCAAGACATAGAGGGAGTGTAGGAAACTAGTTACATGCAAAGAAACCAGTCAAACTGGCATTGAATTTTTTTCACCTCTAATTTTATTTTTTAAGGAAAGGTACAAGCAGGAATGAAGGCGAGTGGGCAGACAGTGATTCCCCGCACCCTTCCCGCTCAGGCCCGGGACTGGAACCCAGGGGTATATGGCCTGTGCTCCTTCCGAGGCAACTGACCTAATGACTGTTCCACCACGGTGTGTTTCATCTATAATTTTATACCCAACCAATCTATCAATCAAGTGTGAAGGTAAAGCAGTCATTTCCAGACTTCAGTAACTTGAGAAGTATACTTCTGTTAAAGGCTAATTTTTTTAAAGGAAGGATGCAGGTAGTAATGAAGGCGAGTAGGCAAGCAAGCAGGTAGCAAGACAGAGGGTTCTGCTCCCCAGCCCAGGACTCAAACCCAGGTCCTTGGGATATATGCGGATTGTGCTTCAGCTGCAGGCAGTTGACAAAACCACTACTCCACCAGGGTGGGACAGAGGATACATTTTTTAAGGTAAAATCATGACTCACAGAAATAAAAAGTGAACCTGTATGAAACATCTTAACTCATTAGTTAAGATTAGTAAGGGAACTAGTAAGCTGGTAATTTAAAGAATCAAGAAAGCACATTTTAATATAGAATGAAAATATCTGAAATGGATTTTTTTTTTTTTTTTTTTTTTTAAGGAAAGGTGCAGGTAGGAATGAAGGCAGGCAGGCAGGCAGGAAAAGAGGATGGAGAAACACTCTTGGGACACGTGTGGACGGCATCTGGTGTCCTTATCCAGCAGGACACCAGGACATGCCTTGAAATGAACTTACAGATACGGATTTTTCCTGGAGGGTGGGGAGGGACTTGGATTCCTTATTTGCATCTCTGCAGATAAGAACTATTTTGCATTGCTGTCTGCTACAATTTAGAGTTGTAATAGCTCCAAGACAGGGAAAGGCACTGAGTCTGAGAATCAGAATCGGAGAACTGGAAAGGTTTTGGTCAGCAAAGCAGCTCTGCACTGAAGACAGCATTGTTGGAGTCCACACCCAAGATTTATTCAGACACAATCGACAGAATCATGGTCTAAGTTTAAGGTGGACAGCAGGATGGTTCGACTTATCAGGGGACTTTTATGAGGACTCTACTACAGGATAGTCGTCATCAAAAGGTGGGAGTGAACTGAAAGAGCATGGTGCCGACCCTGGAGGGTGTGGAGAGAAGTCCCAGAACAATAGCAGAGCCCTGGGCCGGAGCCCAGCCAGCCAGGGGTGCAGGATGGAAGCAGAAATAGAACTGATGAGCATATGGAAAATGTTTCAGGAAGACCTCTGGCAGAGATGTTAAAGCTTTTAGAGGATACTTAACAGTAAAAGAAAAGAAGGTGGGTTAAAAAAACAAAGAGGCCATCGTTGACTTCAGGAGTCAGAGATTTCCTCCTTTCTCTTCTTGCCTGTCTATCTACTTGCCTTCACTTCTGCCTGTACCTTTCTTTTAAAAAAAGTAAAAAGGAAAATATACTACTGAGAGCCATAATTATTCTATGTACTGGTTACAATAAAAAAAAATATGTTATCGATACCCACTAAAAGGGGGTGCCGATCAAGGAAAGTAATCGAGAGCCCAGTTCTGTGCCATGCAGCTGACTATGTATAGTTATCTCTGCAGTATGTGTCATGATCCCGTACTGACGAGGCAGTGTCCCCCGGACGGATGTATTGTCGAGTGAAAGACACAAGTTCCAAAGCATGAATGTTGAAATCTCGCCCACACAGTATGTTTTTATATGTCCATCTAGTATCTCTATATGTGGAAGTTCTGGAAGGATACACACCAGAACAGCAGTCAAGTGGGGATTTTAGTATGTCTACTATCTCTTTTGAGGGAGGGGGGAAATGCAAAACTTTTTTTAAATTTAAAAAGGCGTTTAAAATGTTTTCATTGAGGAATAATTGATGTATGACAGTTTCATATGTACAAGGTCAAGATGCAATATTTGTATATACCGATATACACATATATATACACCAGTCTTTCTCCTCCATCACCGTACATAGTTACATTTATTTCATGTGAAGAGAACTGTTAAGATTTACTGTAGGTAACTTTCAAATACATGATTTGTATTAATATAGTCACCACGCTGTACTTCAGATCCCTATGGCTTCTTTCATTTTGCCCACCCCCTCAACGATCTCATCTCTCGGAGCCTTTGATCTCTTCTCTAAGATCCTGATTTCTTTTTCTATTCCACATCCCAATGAAAACTTACAGTATGTCTTTTTTTTTTTTTTTTTTAAGGCAAGATATAGGAAAGAATGAGGATGAGCAGGCAGATAATGAGGAAGAGAGAGGAGGAAGAAGGACTTTATTTTTATTGTGTTGTTCACATTGGTTTTTCCCTCCATCGCAGGTCTTGAACCCGAGGCCTAGGGATGTATGTGGGACGGCTCCCAGGTGTACTAGACCACTAGGCCATTAGGGCGCACCCACAGTATATCTTTCTCTGCTTGACTTATTTTTTAGTATAATGCCCTGAAGATTCATCCATGTTGTCACGAATGGCAAGATTTTATTCTTTTATATGGTTGAATAAGATTCCATTTTGTGTATATATCACCTTATTTATTCATCCATTGATGAATACTTAGGTTGTTTCCATGTCTTGGCTATTATGAGTTATTCCGCACTGAACACTGTATATATATATATATATATATATACACACACACACGCACACACATACACACACCTTTATTTTAACAGGAAGAAAGGCAGGCAGGCAGAAAGGAAAAGAGAGGAAGAAGAAGCATCTTTATTTATCTGTTCATTTTGGTTGTTCCCCTTGGCCTGGGGTCATGAACCCAGATCCCTGGGCTTTGCACAGTCTGCACCCTAGCTGCTGACTTAGCACCTGAGTCACTAGGACATGAGCAGATATCTTTTTGAGTGAGTAAACACCTGTTTTTTCTGCATAAATATTCAGAAGTGGAAGTGGAATTCCTGGGTCATATGGTAGTTCTGGTTTTCATTCTTTGTGGTACCTCCACACTGGTTTCCATAGAGGCTACACCAGTTTACATTCCTGACAGCAATGTTCCCTCTACTTTACTTCCTCACCGACATTTGCTTTCCTTGTCTTTCTCGTAATAGCCTTCTAACAGGTGTGAGGGAGTAGCTCACTGTGGTTTTGATTTGCATTTCCCTGATGAGTGATGTTTTGAGCATCTTTTCACATTCTTATTTGACATCTGTATGTTGTCTTTGAGAAAAGGACTGTTTGGATCTTCTGCCCATTTTTTAATCGACTGGATTGTTTTTACACTATTGAGTTGTATGGGTTCTTTATATATTTTGGATATTGATCCCTTGTATATATTTGCAGTTTTTTTCTTGCATTCAGTAGGCTGCCTTTTTATTTTCTTGATTTCCTTGTGTGTACAGAGGGTCTTCAGTCTGATATCATCATACTTGCTCAGGTTTGCTTTTGGAGTCAGTCACTAAATCAGCACGAAAACCAAAGTGAACTTTTAAAAAAGTTTTTAAATTATGGGAACGTTTTACACTTAACATCTGTACTTACCTTATGTAACACAATTTACTACCTTAACCATTTTAAGTGTATAATTCACTGGTGTTAATTTAAGTACATTCGCATTGTTGTAAAAGCAGTCTTAGAATTCATCTAACAAATCTGAAACTAACAGCCACCAAACTGCAACTCCTCTTTCTTCCCTCTCCCCAGCCCCTGAGAACCACCGCCCTGCTTTCTGTGTGTGCATTTGACCTCTAGGCACCTCATGCAACTGAACTGTAAAATATTTGTCTTCTCGTGATTGACTTAGTTTACTTAGCAAGGATCTCAAGTGCCATCCATGTTGTAGCCTGCATCACAATGTCCTTTTTAATGTTTCTTATTATGTTTATATATTTTTATTTGTTTATTGTTATAACATTGTACACATTAAAATAAACTCGTGTGTATAGCTTCGCCATTCCTTAGATATATATCACCATACCCTGTCCTCCACCACATCACCAAGTGTTCTTCCCCATTGTCATTGTCCAGTGGGCTCCACCACCACTTGCTCCGGGGGCCTCACTCCTCCCAACTGTCCCATTTCCTGTTGGTAACCTAAGTCCATTGCCAGTGTCCAAGGGTTGGTTTTGTTTTGTCTGTTCCTTTGTTTTGTCTATTCACATTCCACCTGTGAGTGAGGTCATCTGGTACCTTTCTTCATTTATTTCCCTTGGCATAATCCCCTCTAGTTCCATCCATGTTGATTCAAATGACAGGGTTTCATCTTTTCTAAGGGTTGTGTAGTGTTCCATTGTGTATATGGACCACATCTTCTTGATCCATTTGTCTGATGTTGGGCACTTAGGTAATTTCCAGTTCTTAGCTACTGTGAATAGGGCCGCAATAAACATGGGGGTACACACATCTCTGCGGGTGGGGGTTTTGTATCTTTTGGGTAGATGCCCAGAGGTGGAATGACGGGATCACATGGGATTTACGTCTTTGGTTTTTTGAGGAATCTGTTTTCCATAGAGGTTGCACCAATTTGCATTCCCACCAGCAGTGTAAAAGTGTTCCCTTTTCTCCACAACCTCACCAACCTCTGTTGTTTGGGACTTTGGATAACAGGCAGTCTTTCAGGTGTAAAGTGATATCTCATCATTGTTTCGATTTGCATTTCCCTGAAAATCACGAGTAGGAACATCTTTTCATGTGCTGTTGGCCCTTTGTATATCCCTTTTAGAAAAGTGTCTCTCCAATTTCTCCTCCAAGTTTTTGATTGAATTGCCTGTTTTTCTGTTAATGAGTTTTATGAGTTCTTTATATATTTTAGATATTAAGCCTTTGTCAGAAATATGAAATGCAACTATCTTCTCCCAGTTAGTAGGTTGTCTTTTGATTTTGGCAATGTTTTCTTTTGTTGTGAAGAAGCTCCGAAGTTTGATGTAGTCCCAGCTGTTTGTTTTTCTTTTTGTTTCCCTCATTGGTGGAGTTGAGTCCCCAAAGGCTTCTCTACCACTGATGTCAGGCAAAATCTTTCCTATGCTGTCTTCTAAGAGCTTTATGGTTTCTGTCTTATGTCCAAGTCTCTAATCCATTTTGAGTTAATTTTTGTGAACGGTGTTAGAGATGGGTCTAGCTGCACTCTTTTGCATCTGGCTGTCCAGTTTCCCAGCGCCATTTGTTGAAGAGATTTTCTTTTCTCCATTGTATGCTTTGGTTCCTTTGTGATAGATTAACTGACTGTATGTGAGTGAGTCAGTTTCTGGTGAGAATGTCCTTTCTTTTGAAAGCTGTATTGTAGTCTCTTTTTTGAAGAGAATATATACCTGTATTGTCAATGAAATTAAAAATACAATTTTCCAAAGAAAAAGCCAGTTCACGTTTAGAAACATAAACTGGAAGGAGATACACAAAAACATGACTTATTTCTAGGTCAGGCAATTATAGTTTCTTCCATTTTCTTCCACGGGTTCTTTTTCATTGGGAGCATTTGTTAGTTTAACACTAGAAAAACACATTAACCACAGAAAGCGAGAAAGTGTGCTCTCCTGGTTTGGGCGCATAAGGGACACTCACCATTTCAAAAGCAGCAGCCTCGGGCTGGAGCCATGGGATGCGGCCCAGTTAACTCTGGACGTAGGGACGGAGGGTGTGTACCCAAGAGGATGACGTGTAGGTGTGGCCCAACCCCAGACTGGAGTCGCTGCCTCGCCTGGAGGCCCATGGTGCTGTGAATGAGGTGTTCACCATCAGGGTTTCCTGGTCTGGGGCTCCGTGTGTGTGTGGCTGTGGCCGTGTCCATGGCGTGGTGGCTGGGAACACCCCTGCAGCCATGCTGTGCTGGCCCTGGCTCCCCCTGCCTCCGCAGGGTGCTGCATCCTGCGTCCCTCCCAGACTGGAGCTGCCTGGCTCTGCCCGCTCCCTTTCTTTGCCACCTATCCTCTGGGCCTGGGACCCGAGACAGCCCTTGTTGACTGATGGACAGCCTGCATGTGCTCCGAAGCACAGACCTGTGATGTGAAGAAACTGAGGAGCACAAAATAAAATCTGGTGAGGATGAGAAGAGCGAGCAGGCCGCAGGCGAGGGTGTGCGGTGAGGGGCCAGTGTGCCTGAGTGTGAGAGGCATGTGCCTTCCTGGGCTTCTGCACACCTGTGACAAACGAGAACCTTTAGGTGGTCAGGATGTAACCCTGACTTGAGGCAGAGGAAAATGAACTCATAACAGCCTGACAGTTTTCTAGGGACAGTCACCCAGCTCTATCCTTCACTGCCCCCATATAAGGGCCATTTCCCCGCAGCTTTTCCAAACAGTCCTGGCTGAGCCGGGTGTTTGCTTTTGAACTTGAGCTGTTGCTCTTTGTAAGCTGCACCCCCACACTGAGGCTCCTCTGTCTCTGAGGACACCAGGGAAAGTCTTGTCCGGATGGGGCCTGCATTTCCTCAGCACCTCAGAATTGAAGGGGGTGATCTCCCAACATACATGAAATGCTCCTGAGGAAAGAAAAGAGGGAGCATAATAGAGATCACAGAATGGGAGACTGGAAAGTGACTCAGCCATCTCGCTTGTCTTCTGGGTCCCCAGGGGCCTGTGTCCTGAAGCTCAAGGTGCAGGCAGGAAGGAGAGAAGGAGGGAATGATAGGGTTAAGTCGGTCCAAATGTTTTAATGTGCTGAAACCAGGCTGGAGTGTCTGCCAAGGGCAGGTCAAGTTCAGAACGGGAGCCCCAGGGTAGTGATAAATGGGCACTTCTGGAGATTTTACACGGATCTCTCGGGGAAGTGCTGGAACCGATCTCCTTCAACCTTTTTTTACAAATCACATGGGAGAGGAAGAGTACGAGTTCTCCAGGTTTGCCAGTGACACTAATCTCTTCCAGGTGCTGAAATGCTCTGGCAGGGAGGCCTGCAGTCCTGACTAGAGCGGGCAGGACCAGCCACAGGGGCCTGAGCAGAGTGGAGCCAGACGCTGCTGTCCTGGCTTCTCACTGGCTCCACAACGGCACTTCCCGGGGTCCTCGTATTCTGTGGATGGGGGGTGGAGACAGGTGGAACGGGAGAGTTGGGGTCCCTGGCCTGCCTAGGATCCCAGGGAGCCACCGCTTCCTGGCCTACACACAGATGCCCGCTCTCCTGCCTTCATGGAATCCCTTCAGAACTGCCAGTGCCCCGGCCCTCCATGCGCCATGCAGTCATGGCTCTTTGGTCTCTCGAAGGTTCTCTCCTGTTCCTACCAGTTCCCTCCTAGCTGGTGCATGAGTTGTTGACCTTCCTTGGCCTCTGGCCTTAGCCTCTCTCTCTGTGTGGAGGGAATGTGAGATGATCACAACCTGCCTCTGACTTGGGTCCTCCTTTGGCCTCCCAGCCCCTTCACCAGCTCTGGCTCGTTCTCCATCCCCTCCTGCCCTTCCCTTCCCTCCTCCAGCAAACCTTTGCTAGAACAGAGATACCTCACCTCAAAAATATGTCTTCGGAATGAAGGCAGATGCTTGCCATCCTGCCAGCTCTCCAGCTCACCTGATCGAGTCCACCTGAGAACAGAGGCTTCTGTCTTGTCTGACCCTCAGTTTCCCATGTGTTTGCTGTGTTTGATTTTTCCTTGGCACTTCCCCTCCCCCCACACCCCTCACCCCCACAAGGTTCTGATGCTTGTTCTCAGGTGTCATAGGCAAAGATAACAAAAAGTTCTCCTAGGGTTTAATGTCCAGACACCAGGGAGCCAACCAGCCAGGCCTGGTCTCCACAGTGTGAAGGGAGAGGATTCACAGGAAAAAGAAAAACTTCTAGGGGTAAAGATTTAGCCTCATCCTGCTGTCTTTGTTAATTACTGGATATTTGTCTACTGCAGCTTCTGAGGAATAAACGTTCTCAAGTTTAAATTTTGGGTGGGGGGGACAACCAGTGAAAAGGGGTTTGTCAGTGAGTCTTCAATCAATTAGGTGGGAACTAGCTGGGAAACAGGATATTTACACGCTGCTAAAATATCATCCCATAGAATTGCCTGCTAATCACAAGGGGAAAAAATAACTCCACAAAATAAACATCTGTGATCAAGTGATGATATTTTGCATCTTTAATAGAGGGCTTCCTGATGTCTTCCTGATGTCTTATGCTGTGAAATATTCCTGCCCCCAATGGTTCATCTTAACCTAATCACCTTAATTTCTCAACCAGGGACTGGGAAGGAAAGACACCCTCATGCCCTAAGGATCTTCAGCAGTCAAGCTTCTCCTGAGAAATAGGACTAATGGGGGAGATATTAGTTCTCCCCTAATAGACACGCCTATGCAAAGACTTAGATATATGTCATACAGTCTTGTGTCACTTGTGGACAGGACTCATTCTGACAGAGCTGTCCTTAGGCTAGTTTGTTTCTGCGTGAACATCATGGAACATAATCACACAAACCTAGATGGTACAGCCTGCTGCACCCCAGGCAATGGGGTAGAGCCTTTGAGACCACGATCATCTATGGGGTCCACTGGTGACTGGAATGTCATTAAGGATCACATGACTGTATAATATATATGTCCCTGGTTATGTTTTACATTTTAGTCTGAAAGCCAACAGGTCCGTAACACCAGAGGACCCAGTGTTTCCTTTCAAGTCTGAAGGCAGGAAAATATGTCCAGAGCCAAGGCAGGCAGGACTTCCCTTGGCCTCGCTGGGATTCCAGCCTTTTTGTTCTCTCCAGCCCTTCACTTGATTAGAGGAAACTCACCCATGTCAAGAAGGTACTGATTCAGATGTTCATCTCATCTAGAAACATCTAGAATAATGTTTGACCAAATGTCTGGGCTCCTGAGTCTCAGTCAAGGTGATGCATAAAATGAACTATCACACCATCCCCCGTGTGTAATAAATCACCTTCTCTCCTCTGCATCTAGAATGATTCTAGTACAGTCATTCAATCTCCATGTTTTGTGGTTTGGATGAGGGATATAAGCAAAAAAGCCTAGGCTAGGGGAAAATAAAGAGACAGAGGGATAGATGAAATGGCACTATAAGGAAATAATCAGAAGAAAGTCATAATTCAGGATATTTTCCAAAACCACAAAACTAGTTTCTTTAAAAAGTCATTCAGGGAAGGGGGAGGAGAAGGCAATTCTGGAAAAAGAGACACAACAACCAAAATAATTTGTGAAACTTGCTTGGATTCCAGTTGTATAAAAAAGAGCTATAAAGTATATTTTGGGGGCAACTGGGAAAAATCTAAATATAGACTGGATATTAGATTTAGGAAATTACTGTAAATGTTAGGTCTGATAATGGCACTGGTTATTGTTAGGAGGTTCATATTGAAGTATTTAGGGGTAAAATAGATGTAAAACTTATTTTCAAACATTTTAGCAAAAAAAAAAAAAAAACACATTTACAGATAAAGCCAAAGTGGCATCAATGACTAAATCGTGGTAGGTATGTGTGTGATCATTTGCTATTCTTTCAACTTTTCTGTTTTGATATAAGAGCATTTCTATGTAAGAACCTGTTGCTGGGACTGAGGAGGCAGGTGACGGGCATGGTGGGGTCAGTAATACTGGACTTGGGAAAATCCCTTCATCCTGTGAGGCTCAGTGAACGCCGTGACAGGTTGAGTTGTGTGGCTCCAAAATTCATATGTTGAAATCCTACCACCTGTACCACAGAGCGTGACTGTTTTTGTATTCAGGACCTTTATGGATGTCATTAAAGTTAAATGAGGGCACGTGCTGGTGGCTTAGCAAGGGCCCTGGCTCATGTCCTGGGGCTGGGGGCGCCTGGGGGAAAACAGCCGAAATGAACAACTAAATAAAATAAATAAGTGCTTCCCCCTCCTCTCTCTTTCTACATGCCTGCTCACCTTTAATCCTGCCTGTGCTTTTCCTTTAAGGTAAATAAACAATGAGGTAATTGAAGGCAGTGTCCTTATGAGAAGAGGACACTGGACACACTGGTAGAGAAAAGATGATATTCTATGGCTGCATGTTTGTGTTCTCCCTATACTCATATGTTGAAATTCTAGTCACCGCCCCCAAAATGTGATGGCATTTGAAGATGGCGCTTTTGGGAGACATGTGGGTTTAGAGAAGGTCTGGAGGATGGGATCCTGTTATGAGTGGCACTGTGTACTCCAAGATTCAGATGTTGAAACTATGCTCCTCCACGTGCCGGTGCTGGGAGTTGGGCCTTCCTCAGACAGTGAGCATTAGACGACGTCCTAGGTGGAGCCACCGATGGGATCCATCTTCCTCTGCTCTGCTCTCTGCCCTGCAAGGATGCATGAAGTTGGCAGAATATGACCACAGTGGCACCTGAGCTTAACTTCCAGGCTGCAGAGCTGTGAGAAATGCTGCCCTTTGTTCTAAGCCACCAGTTTATGGGGACTTGTCATGGTGGCCCAAGCAAACTCACGCACAATGTGAAGACGTAGGCAGGTGAGTGACCTGCAAGCCAAGGAATGAGGCCTCAGAAGAAACTAAACCTGCTCCCATCTCCACCTCAAACTTCCAGTCTCCAGACTGTCAAGCATTTGTCATGAAAGTCCCTTGGTGAGGGCGGCCCTGGCAAATGAATTTAAGTCTTGCCCACTCTTGTCTACACCCCCCAAAAAGGCACAGCTCATTCTCCTCTGTGCTTCTCGTAGTTCTGTCCCGACTCTGCCCTCAGAGAGAGGGACGCAGAGGAGGAGTGAGCTGCTGGGAGCTGCTGGGAGCAGCTGGGAGCTACAGCTGTCTTGTACTTTGGAGTTTGCTCTTAACTCATTATTTCCTTTGTTCTCCCTGGGCACAAACAGAGTTGTGTTTTGAAACTCGGCTCCACGGTGAAGGCGGTACACAAGCGCGCCTTGCCTTGGTGAACTTTGCTTTGCTGTCCTTCACAGAAGCTGAATTTTGGGTACATTGAACTTTTGTGCCAACCCTGTATCCAGCAAGTCTGTTGGAGCCTTTTCCAGCAGCGTGTGCACCTCCTGTCCCTGGGTCCCTACACACTTGACGACGACAGCGGAATAAACATGACTTTCACAGACACTGGGAAACCAGAAACGTCCCGTGACTCATTCTGTTACAACGCTTTCCGCGGTTGTCTGCAGCCAGGCCAGGAGTATCTCTGAAGCGCGCCTCTGTTCAGCCACTGAACATTCTTCCTGTGAGAGTAAAGCTAGGAAGAGTCAATACCCCGAGACAAGATGAGCAGTCTGTCCCATCAGTCACTCGGAGGCCACGGAAGTGAGTCTTCTAAAAAGGCGTCGGCCTGCCCTGGTTGAGTGGAAGTTGCGTCCGCCGCCTCTGGCGGAGAGCAGTCTACCCACATCCCAGGAACCTGGGTTCAGGTCCCGGGGCTGGAGAGAACAAGAGAGATGTAACGACTAAATAAAATAAATAAATGCTGCTTCCTCCTCTGTTCTCCTGCCTGCCTGCCTGCCTGCTTGCCTTCATTTCTGCTGCACCTTTCCTTAAAAAAAAAAACAAAAAAAACTGTATATCTATCTATATGTATGTATGTATGTTTGTGTGTATATACATATCTAAAGAGATTGTGAAAGGAGCCCTAGCTTTGACTTGGAGAGATAGGATCACAAACCCAAACCCTCCCGCTTCCGGTTAAGATCTGTGAGGCTTTTTTTTAATCACAGAAGTTCTTAAAAATTCTTTGGGCCATACTTTCCTTATCTTTTTTTAGAGGAAGGAAAGCAAGAATGGAGGGAGGGAAGGAAAATGAGGAAGAAAGCATTTTTTTTTAATTTGCTTATTTGGTTTGTCCCTTCACCCCCCACCCCACCCCTCCCCCAGGTCGGGATCACGCACCCAGTTTTTCGGGCTCTGATCTGGTTCACACTCAGTGGCCAGAGCCGCAAGCGTGCTCCCTCACTTGTCTCATCTTCAAAATGGCAGAATACATCTAGCGTTCAGTTACTGCAAGAGATGATGGATGTTGGACGTAAAGGCTTGGGAACAATGCTTGCTGGATTCAACAAGTGGTGAGCTGTGATTTTTGTTAATGTTTTGGAAACGCCCAATCAGAGTGCTGGAGATGTAATGTAAGGGAAATACAAGATGGTATAAAGAAAGCTCCCCGGCACTTAGAGGTGTCAAAATCATAGAGACTGAAAGCAGAATGGGGGCTGCATGGGTGGGGGGAGTTAATGTTTGCTGGGCATTGAGTGTCTGTTTTGCAAGATGAAGAGGGTCTGGAGATGGATGGTGGTGATGGTTACAGAACGATATCAATATGCTTAATACCCCTAAACTGTACACTTGAAAATGGTAAAAATGCTCAATTTTATGTTGCATGTATTTTAAGCACAATAAGAAAAAAGAAAGGAAAAAAAGAAGAAAGTGACCTTGTTTTCTAGTATGGCACATTAGATAAAATCACAGGGGGATATTTTTTAAAGTGACTACAAGTCATACAAATTAGATACACTTGAGTATATAAAAAGATAGACATTCTGCAGGGAAGCAATGACTAGAAGTAAAGTCAAAAGACAAAGAATAACCGGGGAGATGTATTTTCAATGTATATCAGAGTTCATTTCCTTGCAGGAGAAATCCATGTGCTAAAACAATGATGCACAAGAGCCTAGAAAAGGGACCCCAGAGATCTCGATGTCCCCCTTTCTCAGAGCCCTGCGGAGGCACACTTGTGGGGCAGGCAGTGGACACACAGTGCGAGCCTCCCGGTGCCCCAGATCAGAGAGCGCTCACATTCTCTGTATTGCTTTTTGCTGAATGATATGGTAGGACCTCTTTGGACAGTCTCATTTGCAATAAATGTTTAGTGGATGTTCTCATGTATTGGTTTCCTAGGCTGCTGTAAGGAAATGCCACATGACTTAAAGCGATGGAAAGTTTACGGTTCTAGAGGCTAGAAGTTTGAAGTCAGGTGTCAGCAGGGCCACCCTGCCTCTGAGAGTCTTTCCTTGCTTCCTCTCACTTCCTGGCAGCCCCAGGCATTCCTGGAGCTTTGGCAATATGACTGCATTCTCTGCCTCTGTCTTCACATACTGTTTGTCTTCTCTTTCTTTGTCCTCTTCTCATCTTAGAAGGACACAGAAGATTAGATATGAGGCTCACCCCATGCACAGGAAGAGTTAATCTCAACATCCTTTAACTAATTACAAAGACTCTATTTGTTCTCAGGCATCATAATACATATTCTGAAGATCTGATGGATGTGCTTTTGTGAGGGGTGGTGGGAAGAAAAAGGCACTAGTCAATCCACTCCAAAGAGCTTTTCAAGTTGAAAATCATAGAAAATCCCATCTAGGGTGCGCCCTGGTAGAGCAGTGCTTAGGTCAGTTGCCTCCAGAGGAGCACAGGCCACACACTCCTGGGTTTGAGTCCCGGGGACACAACCAGGAGAACAACTAAATACAAATAAAAATGAAATGCTGCTTCCTCTCTCTTCCTGCCTACTTGCCTGCTCACCTTCATTCCTGCTGGTAACTGTCTTTAAAAAGAGAGAAAGAAAACCCGGTCCAACTAGCCTAAACAAATAAAAATAATTATTGGGACAGTTCATGGAAAATTCTAGGAATATATGGAACATGAAAAATGGCTTGACCAAGGAGCTCAGTTTCTCTCCTGTGGATCTATCTTTTGCTGTGTTTGGCCTCATTCTAAGCTTTATCTTGTGGCTTCCAGAAACTCCAGGCTCACATCTTCTTTATCAGCAGCAATTCCAGAAAAAATATCTATACCATTGGCTTTGGTCAGGTTACATGCTTACCTCTGAACCTTTCTCTTGACAATGCCCGTGTCTATACCTCAGCTCTCAAGTCAGGGGTAGATTAAGTTCCACTGAGACAGACGTGCTCTGATAGAGCAGCAGTTTGGTCAATCGCCTCCAAAGGAGCACAGGCCACATTCCCCTGGGTTCGAGTCCCGGGCCCTAGGGGAACAACCAGTGTGAACAACTAAATGCAAAAGCAAAAATGAAATGTTTCTTCCTTCTCTCTTTCCCGGTCTGTCTGCCTATTTGCCTTCATTCCTGCCTGCACCTTTCCTTAAAAAAAAAAAAAGGAAAAGAAAAAAGAAATCAGAGACAGGATGGAGGAGTTATACCCAAAGTGAACTTTGGATGCTGTCACCAGGAGAAATCTGGATGGGTGCTAGATAGTAAAAACTGCAATCACCCACTTGAATGTTAGTCTTCCTCCATAGGCAAAGAGCTTCTGGAAGCCAGCAACTCTGGTTTTCATGTCTGTTCCAGAGCCTCAGATAGCAGCAGGCCCTCAAATACTTGCTGAGTTTTTTTGAATTTTTGACAGAATCCAGTCTGGAGGACTTTAGCCACTATAAATCTGAGAGCTAGTTCCTGAAATGGGGACCCCACTCCATCAAGATGCTGCCCTTTGTTAAGCTCCACCTAGGTAGACCAGTTGGCCATCCGTTGTACTGTCATTCCTTAAAATTTCTATGAAAGGGAAGTGAGAACAAAAGGGTCTGACTCATGATTAGGTCAAAGTATGGCAGGATAAAAACGCAAGTGGTAGGTGAAATTAGGGAAGAGCTACACCTCCACCTCTCTCAAGTCCCAACACAAACACAACACACATACACATACATCTCAGCATCTACAGGGATGGAATATTTTACTCTCACATTCCCTGGAACCTGGAGGAGAAAATAAGATTGAGTTTAGACATGTGTTATCCAGTGTACTTTAGGCCTGAAGTATTAATATCTTAAACCCTAGCAAAGGGGTCTTGTATTCCAGGCAGCAGAAGAGCCAAGGCCCCGAGGGTGAAGTCAGACAACCCTTTAGCCAGGAGAAATGGACTTGGTAGCCACACTGTGAAGTTTAATTTGCTGACCTCGATGTTGAGTGCAGCCCACAAAGCCTCACACCACAGCAAAGCTGTTCTCGGGCTAAGACAGCTGACTGAGCGCGATGTTGCAATGACTCAGTTCTCAGTAAAGCGTCTGAAGAAATGAGGGGCAGGACTGTAGCCCGAATACCACAGCCCCCAAAGGCCTTCCTGTTTATTCCAGGGTGAGAGAAGGGGAACCTTCTGTTTGTCAGCTGTGGGCTTTCATTAGAGATGAGGCTGGGGCTTTGGGTTTGAGCTGTGTGTATGCCGTCCACACACGAGGGTCAGACAATTATACTGAAAGAGATGGTTCAGATGGAACCACACAGACCGGAAGCGTTGCGGGAAAGTGGTCTCCAAACTATGAATCAAGTCCTGTTTGTCCTTGACCTCCGTTTTGAAATTGACACTGGGTTTACACAAGGACGTCTGCTTCAATGGCACCAGGGTTGAAAACTGTGGGTTCTGAGGACTTCCCAGTAGGCAGAGCAGATTGACCATATTCATGTCTCAGCCTCCTCACAAAACCATGCTCGATGTGAGTAGAGACTTAAAAATAAATCCTGTGTCCATAAGAGGGATAAGATCAGAAAGAGGGATGGAAAAAACCCTCTCTGAAGTCTACTGCTGTTCCAGAGAAAGAAATTTACTTGGGACATTTTTCCCAATTGTAAAGTACGATTTAATAATAAATGGGTAGACGTTGTTACATTGATTAGGGTTCACTGAAATACTTGGCCTCTGTGTGTGTGTTTACGTGTGTGCTATGTTGATTGATTTAGTTTTACATCAAATTAAGCTGTTTCCCAAAAGAGCACTTAGAGTAGGTGGCTGGCGAAGGATCGAAGGATTCAAACATACTCATGAGTTTATAGCATCTCAATCTCCCATAACTAAGGTGTCATTTCCTTACCCACTTAAAATAAACTCAATAGTAGCTAAAGTGTGGTAGGGGCTGTGTGCCAGGCCCCGTGCCAACCACTTCCCATACTTCGCTGCATTTAATTCACAAACTAAATCTTTATGGCTCATCTTCTTACTTAATCCCATTTTACAGATTAAGACACTGGGTTGTGGTAAGGCT
>RJWH01002472.1:0-203166 GCA_004363575.1 Solenodon paradoxus | reverse complement strand
CTCAGTTCAGACCTGGAATGGGATTCAGAAACTTTCTTTCAACTCAACCAGAAGATTTACCACAGACCAAGTGGAGCATGGACTTTGGGCCAAGCTAGTGTTAAACAGCTTCGAGCTTCTCTCTGCTTCTGGGCCCGTCTCCTCAGAGCTTCGGCTGTCGGGATTAATGAGAAGGGACAGCCAGGGAGCAGTGAGGGAAAAGGTGTCAAGTGGAGGAAGGGGCTCCTGCTCCGGTCTGCTCCCAGGTGCCCTCTGGGCTAGCAGAGGCCGTATCCCAGTCAAGTTCCTCAGAATAACACTGACTGTCCTGGTACATAGTGAGCGACTCTTATCTCTTCATGAGAGAAAACTTCCTCCTCCCAACAGAAACTTCCAGTTGTAGTTATTAATCTAGGTGTAACCTCAAATTTAAATGTAATCGCATTTCTCTTAGAGATAAGGTCACCCCTAGCTACCAGTCAAGTTTCTTTGCTTTCCTTCTTTAAATGTAATTAATTAATTAATCCGCCACCCCGCCCCCATCTTGGACTGATGTGGTCTGCATCTTAGCCTCCTCAGCAGCCTGAGGCATGCAAGGGCGCCATCTTTTTTTTTAATTTAAATTAATTTTATTGAAGGAACATTGCCTCATAACATTATATAGGTTTTAGGTACGTCATAGTAAACCCACATCTGTGTTTGTATTCTGTTTTAAGGAAAGACACAGGCAAGAATGAAGGTGAGGAGACAGGCAGGAAGAGAGAGGAGGAAAAAACATTTATTTAGTTGCTCATCTTGCTTGTTGCCCTGGGTCTCCCCAGGTCTCGAACCTGGGTCCTTGGGATGTGTGTGAACTGCGGCCCAGTGACCTTACCTGCCGACCACCCGGGTGTGCTGCACCTGTGTACATCAAGTCAAGCTCACTCTACGATTCATTCCCGCTGCCCGATTTGCCTGCCCCCCACCCCCAACTTGGCTTCTTAGGCCTTTTTCTTTTTCTCCTTTCCACTTTGATCTTAGGCCCAGTTCAGCCCGAGGCGTGTTAACAGCAGAGCCTTCACCCAGGAAGCCTAGTGTCCGGCTGGGCCTTTGCCTGGAGCAGGGAGAGGAACCTGAGTCCCTGCGCACGGTGGGCGTTCCAGGAGGGCAGTGTGTGTGCAAGCACTAAGATACAGAGAAGAATAAACAGAAGCAGCTGTGCTTCAGCCACCGAAAACAGGAAACTGGGATGGCAGCTGATAAGCGCCTGTCTCCAGAGCCACCAGCAGGTCAGGCCCTCAGTTCTCATCTTGCCACTGGACTTGTTTCCGGCCTCAGGGACAGGCCAGAGGTGCCTCCCCTCTGCACAAACACAAATCAAACATGCACATGTCCTGCCACCATCAGGGCAGTCACTCCTCTGCCTTTCAGAAGACATGCGTGGACTATCATTCTCCTGTGAACTGCAGAGGTGGAGGCGGACACAGCACATATCATACAATGCGCACGTCACACACATGCACATATTCCATATGTGTCCACACATCACGAAATGCACACGTCACACACATGCACACAATCTTGTTGAAGCTGAGCTTACAGAGCCCCGCGGTGACTCCAATCCCCAGGCATGCTGATCCTCCTCAAACTCCACTGTGTGGGTCCCCCTTCCAAAGGAGGGGTGGTCAAAACTTTGCTAAGGGGCTCTCTGGGCCGGGGATAAAACAAACGTGAATGAAAAAGCCTCCAGGTGAGTTTGAGGCTCTAAAATCCTCTGGCTTTCAGGGCTGGTTTGGACTCCTCACTCCCAATTCAGAAGAGATCAGAGCAACAGAAACTCAGACCTTAGGGTGTGGGGGGTGGGGGTGATGACCTCTGGGGGTCTCCCAGCATATCATTCTACAACAATGTTTCCCTTTTTATTTATTTATTTTTAATGTTTCCCTTTTAAGAGAAAAAAATGATCATGGACCTTGAATTGACTTAATTTAAAACATTTTAAACTTACCTAAACGCATGCAGATTTACACCAAGGCATAGAGTCCTTGCATATCAGAGTCTAGAAGGAAACATGCAAGCGGCAAGGGAGGGAGAAGCCCAGATCCTACCCCTGCTCTGCAACTACACAACTGTCTCCAGAAGGGGCTTTGTTTCTCCCAGACAAACCCACTGTGAGTCACAGAGGTGCAGCTTGGGCAGGGTGACCCTGGGCTCAGGTGACACTGCCCTCTGGCTCCCTCCTAACTGGGGGTGGTGATGGCTTCCTGCAGTTGTCCCTTTCCGGGCTGCCTTATCTTTGTTCATGTGGTTTCCCGGATTGACCATCCTGGCAAGCTTGACATGGGGAGAGCAGCATTCTGGACAGGATGGCCCAAAGGCCAGGTCTAAAAGATAGATTCTCTGTTCAGAAGTCTCAGTGAGGATGTAGGACCTGCAGGGGGCGAAGGTGACAGAGATGCATCAGTCGCCCTGATCCTCAGTCCCTGATCCCAGGAGGCACTCAGAGTCCTTGGAATGGTCCCAAAGGGAGGCAAGGGCTAGGGTTCTGTATCTCACCTTCCATGTCTGCATAGTTGAGTTGGATTTTGGCTTCCCTTTCCCCCAAAGGGCCAATGTTGCCTGTGGGATGAGGCTATTGCCTTCAGATGGGCTGTTCCTGGCTGGGAGCTGCTGTCAGTCCTGAGCTGGGACCTGGGCAGAGGCCACAGCGTCCACTTCAGGTTCAAAGCCTGCTCTGCACTTCGTTACTCATGTGACTTTGACCAAATCCCGAATCCTTTTTAGCTGTTTCAGTTTCCTCGTCTGCAAAAGGGGAAATGGTGAGGATTAAGTGAGAGCCGGTCCCTGAAGGAGAGAAAGCCTCGCCCCTCGCTTCTGGCTTCCCTCCAGGCTACTGCTGTCATCTGCTCCCTCAGGATCTGGACTGATTCAGTCTCTTCTAGGGCCTGCGGATGTGCGCCATGCAGAGTCCTGTGCCCTGTGTGGCTGCTCTGCCCTGTCCTCTCCCCTCCTCGGGGGACAGAATGCAGAAGCCAGGAGCACAGCTGGTTGGGACTGTGTGGAGGGCAGGGCAGGGAGAGCCTGTGGGTCCCCGCCTCCTGGGTCTCAGGCCTGGGCTGGGCCATGGTATGGAGTGGAGCGCTGCTCAGAGGTGGAGGGTCAGGCTATCCTCTGTGCAGGGATCCCTAGGAGCCCTGCAGGAAGGAAGGGGAGAATGAGCAGGGCAGCATTTAGGCCTTCTTGCATCTCCCAAATCCCGCCTGCACTTCTCAATAGTAGAAAAGATAGAAGGCTATCAACAGAATGGAGTGGGATGTGGAGAAGGGTACAGGAGCACCCCCAAGTTTTTTACACACACACCCCCTGCATATATGGGCATATATTCACCTGATGTGAATTAGGAAAAGTTCCTCCTCTGCGTCCTCCAAGCACTCAGTTTAGCAAACAAATAGTGCCTTTGTGCAAGTTAGAAAAAGCTTCCCCTAACCCCCCACTGAGTGGCAGGGGCACCAAGCCTGCTAGTTGGAGACGGAGGCATACCAGCCCAGCAGCCTCTGCCCCATGAGACCCTTCCATATGTACAGCCCATCCACCTGCCCTGCTCTGCTCAGAGCCCAGGGCTTGTAAGTCCAGTCTTCTAGGGACATGGACAGCAGTGTCCTGTCCCTATGATGTGTCTCTGGATTGGGAGTGTGGGCAGAGCTGAAATCAGGAGCCGATGACCTCAGCTGATTTAGCTGGTTTGTTCCATGCTTGTAGTGTCGACCCTCAAGATTTTTCCAGAAAAAATGACCTGGCCACAATGGGCCTGAATTCCTTCATGGTAGCGCTTGACTGGGGTTGATTGCCCCCCAAAACCGTAGGCATGGCCTTACCCCAACTCTAATGGGGAAGCAGTAATTATGGACTCCAGAGTCAGACAACCTGAGCTCGAATCCTGGATCACTTATTAGTCATGGGCCCTCAGTTTCCCCATCTGTCAAACAGGACGACAACACAGTATCCCAAAACAAAGTGTGCCGGGTTATTATAAGGGTCGCATGAATAAGTGCTTCTGGCGGTACAAAGCAGGCACACAGCATGACAGCAGCGTTCCCATTGGGTAGGGTGGATGAGAATGTCAAGTTTCCACAAACATCCTGTTATTCTTTGAATGTCTCCTGAATTCCAGGCAATACTTTGTCGCTGGACTCAGGACACTCAAATGGGAAAGTCGCTTTTTCCTCTACAAGGACCCCCCCTGTCTCCCCAACACAGCAGCAGGGCTGTGGGTCAGCCTGGCCTCCTGCTCCTACTCTGCTCAGAACTCTGTCTCCACCAGGGGCATGAAGGCAGTGTGTGAACTACGGGTCATGCTCCCTGTCAGCGACCTCCAAGATGTCCTAAGGCGTCCTCAGTCCCCTTCACAAGGCACTGTGGGCCTGTCAACAACAGGGTCTTCCAGGGCTGTCCTGGGCCTTTCCCTTTGCCAGCCTGACTCCTGCGTTGGGTAATGAGTTCCATGAGCTGACCACCCACCCAGTCGACTTGACTTTTATTATTCCTAAATATAATTCTCTCAAGCTTTAAGCAGGGCCTCCTGGTTCTAGTTCAGGGGTGGGTGCATGAGTTCAGGACGGCCTTAACCATAACATCACCATCAAACAGATGTTACTCCTCCTTAGCTTTTCTCTCTCCAGATGGAAGAGCCCTCCATGCAATGTTCCTCTGTATTTCCAGAGCAGCTTGCCCATTTCTTTAACAGCTTCGCCGGCCCCTTTTCTAGTTTCCCACTGTCTTTCTTGAAGTATCACAAGGACAGAAATCCCACCCTGCCCCTCCACACACGCATTCCCTCTATGCCACATTCTCTTCTAACTGGATGCACTTCCAAGCACCAGATGAGAATTTTGGTTCGCTTACATGCAAATTGCCATCGTTTCATTGATGAGAACTGGAAAAAGAGGGGAATGGGAGTTGGTGAAAGAAAAGAGAGTAAAGGCAGCAAGCGGAACACAAGCAGAGGATTGGCCATTGAGGTGAACACAACTACAGGATGAATCCGACCCAAGCTCACTCTCCCAGGCTGCTGATGGGGCCTGGAATCCAGTCCTCACCCACTCACATTGCTTCCAGGTGCTGGGCTGTATCAGAAAAGGTGGGGCTACCTTTTCCTAATTTGCACACGGACACCTTGTGGATCAGTAGCAACCCAGTCTGTGCCTGTGTTGGTCAGTGTAGGGGCAGCTGTGTCCCCTAGACAGGGAAGGCAGAGCTACACACGGTCCTGATGCTCAGCTGTGAAGTTTGCATGAGTCATTGAGACAGTGGACATTTATTGAGCATCTATCATGTGCCCAGCACAAGTGTAGATGTTTGGGGACATGTTTCCTGTTCTCATGGAACTTAGGTTACAGTCCGGAGAAACGAATTAGTGGGGTAAATTTAGATGTTATGAGCATCCTAATGGTCTCCATGGGAGTTAGTGGACAGCTCTGGTCCTTAGGCTAATCTAGCTCTTGACCTATTTGTAAAACCCTGAGCTAAGAATGACTTTTATATTTTTAAAGAATAGATGGTAAAAGAAAACAAACCAACCATGAGGAGGTGTGCAAAGCTGAATTATCTCCTGTAGAGTCCTTTATAGAAAGTGTGCTGAGCCCTGGTGTAGACTTGAGACGGGAGGATGGTCTAGTGGACCTGCTGGTTGCTTCCCCAGCACCCACTGCAGCCTCCAAATACAGGGTAACCTTAAGATTTGGGTGGGACCCACTGAAAGTAGGTCCTTTCAGCAATGACTGGTTCAGGGTTACACCCAGGTGCTTGGGATTCTTTTTTTTTTTTTCTTCAAAGGAAAGGTGCAGGCAGGAATGAAGACAGGTAGGCAAGCAGGCAGGACGAGAGTGGAGGAAGAAGCATTTTATTTTTATTTAGTTGTTCACACTGGCTGTCCCCTCTCACCCCCCGCTGCCCCCACCCTGGACCTGGAACTTGAACTCAGGGGTATGTGGCCTGCACTCCTTTGGAGGCGACTGACCCACTACTGCTCCACCCGGTGTGCTGTGCTTGTGATTCTTTTGAGCTAAGGTGAAGACCACTATGCTTTTTTGAATGTTGGAAACTCTCTTTTGAGATGGGGTGGGATAGAGTGTGAGGCCAGGTGTTGCTGCAGCCATTTTGCTAATGTACAGGAGGCCAGGATAAAGCTGATCCACTGAAATGGGGAGCCCCAGAGAGCTCAAGATTCGGGGCCCTGACAGTGCCCTGATTGGAGCCCGATTGCTTCCGGATGTATTAGTTCCACAGTCAATTTCTCTCCTTCGATGGTCAAGCCAACTTGGTTTTTTGTTTCTTTTGATCAAAAACATCCTAAGCGATAGAAATGTCCAAGGAAGAAGAAGGTGATGTTTTAACTGAGATACAAATGATAGTTAAGCTGTGGAGGGGAAATTTCCAAGCAAAGGAAGAGGCACAGGGGTCAGGAGTCAGGTGTATTTGAAAAGCAAGGTCTGTGAGCAGAGGAGGATGGGAGAGGATGGGAGGATGGGATGCATGAGATAGAAGCGGTGGGATCTTGGTGGCCAAGGAAAGGAATTTTGATTTTACTCTACATGTAGGAGGAAGCTAGTGTTAGTGCTTTATTTTTTTAAGTGATTTTTATTTATACACCAGCAGCAGAGTACTCAGAGCTTCAGGGCACAGTCTGATAAATTTCAACACCCACAGACATACACACACATCTCCATCAACCCAGCTCCCGAATGCGCTCAGTTCCCACAAGTCATAAAGGTATTTTTTTTTTTTTTAATTTTCTAGGAACCACATTAAAACGAGTAAAAAGCAAACCCATGAGATTGATTTTAATAATATATTTGATTGAACTCAATGGAGTCCAAATCTTGTTTTAACCTGTAATCATTGTTACAAGTAGTAATGAGTATTTACATTTCGCCGAATTAAGTCTTTGAAATCCAGGGTACATTTCATACTGACAGCACTTCTCAGTTTGGAGCCACAGTTCAGGTGCTCAGTCACCACGTGTGGCTCACGGCGACTCTCTGGACGGTAGAGGTCCAGAGCCCAAGGCATGATAAGTGGAAACAAAGCAAACAGCACCCATTGATCGGACTGCAAGTCATGTAAGATGTGAGCCGCTGATCCTCTCTCTATTTAGAGTACTAACCTTAACTTTTTTCGTGAAAACAAGTCCCCTCTCAATTTCGGTTCCTTAACCCTCTAAGGGGTCTCTAAGGTCCTCTATTACTCAGCACGGAATTTTCCCACCACAAGGAGTTTCTCTTCCCTTCTGGGCTCTTCGGAATGGAGTTGTCCGTTCGCACATTGTTAGGCAGTCTGGACATCTGAATGGCAGGTTCCTCATTTGACCAGCAATCTGCCAATTTCACCCTTGAGTTATCTCTGACTTTTCAATGGAAGTCATTCAACATCTGTGGCTTCCAAACCTAGTCATCTGAATCACCGCGGAGTATTTAAAACAAAACAAACAGCCCACATCCAGTACCTCCCAATCCCAATCCAGATGTACTCAGCGATTGCATTTTTTAAAAGACGACTTACAGGGCGTTCAGCCTTGGGAACCACTCAGGAGCATTCAAGCTGCTGAGTAGGTCAGAGGCTTCATCCAGCATGTGACAAAGACACAGCAAGCCCTGGAGTGACAAACCCTCTAGGAACAAAACGCCTTTTAACAATGTCGTTGGGTCCTTAGGAGGATTGTAGCCCATATGAGGCAGACAGAGCCCTGCATCTCCATGAAGGGACGAATGTGAGAGAAGACAGACAGGGAGGGCCATGGGGCTCAAGCTGGCCTGTGGGGTGTGGGGCACAAGGGAAATCCACTGTTGGTAACCTATCCGTGTTCCCCGTTTTGTTTTTCTCTCTGGTACTGGCTTTCTTGGCAGTGAGTCAAAGAAATCTCTTCATACATCGGTGTATAATAGAGAGTTAATGTGTGTTTCAAGGGGACAATTTGAAAGAGCAATGACTAAGGCCACAAAAAAAAATAATTCCAGTTTTTCTGGATTTCTTTTTAATTGCTGGGTGTGTTGCTGGCACATGAAGCAGGTTTGGTTTCCTTCCTGTGATATATCTAGCCCTGGATTTGCCATCAGGACACCTGAACTCTAGTCCCAAAGCTAACAGCAACAGCTGTGTCACATCGGGTATATCATTTTATTAATCTGAGTCTCACGTCGCCCGTTGGTACAATATGAGCGATATCTGTCTTGTAGGGTTTACTGATTAAAGGACAAAGTCACGCATGTGAAAGCAATTTGGAAGCTGTAAAGCACTAGATAAATGCAAGACGCTAACAGCCGGAGAAACCCTTCACCAGCTTCTAGGAGACCCGGGTCGTGGACCGCAGTCCCTCTCCTCTCCCAGTCTTCCGTCGCCCCTGCACCGGCTGGGCCTGTGTTCTAACCCAATAAATGAGCAAATGAAGGCGCCCCCGGCGTTTGGTCTAGATACACACCTGCCCCGGGCTTCCGGGAAGTCAGCCCCCAAGAGAAGGCGTTTGGCCAGGTCCCCATACATGTTTCCCGTGACAAGTCCTCAGATCCCTGCAGGATTCCATTGGTTGGGGACGTTGCATGTATCTTTCATTGAATGAGGAGCGACAGCTCTCGGCGGTTGGCAGCCGAGATGTCTCAGGGCTGCTCGCGTCTTTGCAGCTCCGGGTCCGGGTGCGAGCGCCCCCCTTCTCATCCGCAGGCTCCATCTGTCGCAGGCCGCGCTTCTCGTTCCGGGACGGGACCTATCACCTCCGCTCAAATCTCTCAGAAACCGCCCCGACTAAGCCCAGCCATCACCATGCAGTTCCTTACTAGTCATCTCTGGTCCCCTTCTCCCAGCAGAGCATCAGGCCTCGGGCCACGCGCGTGAACTGTGCCTTTGTCACTTTCCCAGGCCCCGCAGCGCTGCGCGAAAGCGCTCAGGCTCCTTGCTACACCTCGGTGCTCACTCGGCACCCAGCGCGGGGCATGCACTCGGCCCCAGTCAGCAGCCGAGTAGAGAGGAACATTTTCCCCTCGCTTACAGTGTTTTCACCCCGCGGGAACTGCGTCTCCAGCTCCTCGGAGCACGCGGATTTCAGAGCCACCGAGCAAGAGAACACCGTGCACTTCCACCTCCTCCCAAGTCCCACCAGGCTGTCATTGTTCCCCCGCCGCTCAAGGCTGCAAACCCCGAGCCGGGCCTGCGCGTCCCGGCGGCCCCGCCTTCCCGTCCAGCTGTGGCCGCCACGGCTCCGACGCCGCTTCCCGGCCGGCGGGAGCTCCGCCGGGGGCGCGGGGCGCGGGGCCAGCGCTGCCAATCACCGCGCGGCGCACGTGCAGCACGTCTCCGCGTCTGGCCCCCGGCCGGCGCCCGCTCGACTCGGGGTGTGGGGGCCAGGGGGTGCCGCGGGGAAACGCCCGCGGGGGGCGCGCAGGCCTAGGAGGTGTGACGTCCGGGCAGAGGGGGTGTGTGCGCAGAGCGGGTGTGGGATGCAGAGAGGGTTTGGTCACAGGAGATGCTTACCAGTCTTGGGGCCTTCGGAGGGGCGGGTGAAGAGTGAGGGGCTCGTGGGCACACCAGGGGAGTCCATCAAGCGTTCCCCCAGGGGCCCCACAAATGGGCAGCCGCCCAGCCGCCTCCCTAGTCAATTAGGGAGTACCTGGAAAATCCCCAGTCTGTCTCAGCCTGTCCCTGTCCCTCTTTCTCACTCAACACTGGCCACAGAAGGGTGGAGGCAGGCCAGTTGCCTGGGTCTCTACAGCCGGCTTAGCCAAAGGCCCACAGCAGGAGGGCTGGGAGAGGGGACTTCAAAGGATAGGCCAGGAGCCTCCTTCCCCAACTGCACTCTGCCCCTCCCTGTCCTGAAGAGGAGTGTTTTATTCCTGTTGTGATTTTCAAGCAAGGAGCTATTGATGTTTCACCAAAGGGCATCTCAGGACTTGGTACTGTCCGTGTAAACTGGACAGCGGGCAGGAAGAAAAAGGGGACACACTAAAGGCCACTGCTGTCTCCCCGCTGCCGTTACTGTCCTCAAGTGCTAGGATGCTGGGACAGCGCGGGTCCACGTTCTCTACCCGAGGCCACGTCTTTGTTCTCAGGTCCTCGGGTCTACCGTTTGGAGTCCACGTGGCTGCGTGCAGGCCTGTGGGATGTAGCTGTGCTGCCCTGCGAGGGCCTGGTTACCCTCCCTGAAAGGCCGTCAGAGCCCCCCAAGAGGCGCCCTTTGAGGTGTGGGCAACATTTGGGTATGATGACTTCACCTTGTCCCCTTTGATGTGGGATGGCTGGCCTCGGGACCAGGAGATCAAACACCACTGCAAGTTCACCTCCACCAGGACACACACGCTGAAGGGCAGATTGAAATACTCTGGAAAGAATCTCAAAATTTTCCATTTCCTGATGTGTTTTGAGAAAGCAAAGAGAGTGCATGTTTTGCACGTGTGTCACTCAGCTCTCTGAGCCTGTGAAATCACAGAGGAAGCCCCTGGGCTGGAATGCTCTGCAGCCATCGCTGCACTGGCTTCCCCACAGCTCTCTTGAGCAGGTATTCTCCCCACCTGGTAGATGTGAAATGGAAGGTTAGGGTGACACCGCTCTCTTCCTTCACTAAAAGTCCATTGGGTGACTCCCAAGGACTCAAACCGCAAACAACTCACCAGTGCCCAGCATTCTGTCAAACGTTAGCTGTTCTTCCCATCACTGTTAACCATTACGGGGAGTGTAAAAGTTTTCTCTCTTGTAGTGTGAGCTCTCCCAGAGCCACAGGCAGCAGGCCGTGAGGCATCATTTTAGAAATGTTTAGGGCTCTGCTTTTCTCCACTTCCAGCCATCTCCAAACAGATTGGGATTCTGGAAGAAGTTGTTTCAAGACCAACTATGCAGGATGTCTTCCCGTAGACATTTGCTCCCTGACTAGACTGTCGCTTTCCCAATGGCAGATCTGTTAGCAAAAATACGTTCTTTAGCCTGGGGGCTTTGTGTAGATGCGTTAAGAAGGGAAGAGAAAGTGTGTGAATGTGAGTGTGTGAGTGTGTGTATGTGTCTAAAGGAACGGTGCAGTCAGGAATGACGGTGAGTGGGCAGGCAGGCGGGAGAGAGGAAAAGAAGCATATATTTATTTTATGCAGTTTTTTAAAATCTTGGTTGTTCCCTTTGACCCCTGGTCGTGAACCCAGGTTCTCGGAATATGCGTGGGCTACGCTGGCCTTGGACTCATCCACTAATCCACCAGGGTACACCAGTGTGTGTGTTTATGACGTGGATAAAGTAACTTGACTTTGTCTTAAATTTTCAGAAAGTAATTCTACTTTATTTTACAAATCATTTACTTTTTGAAAGTGTTTAGAAAGTTCTGCTTTGGCAGGCAGGAAGTGTCCTCCTGAAGGCCCCACAAGGTTAAGAATAACCTGAGCAGCGTGTGCCGTGGGCCGTCTTCAGGGGCAGCTGTGTCCTGGGAGATGACGAGGACCACCACTCAGCTAAGCTGTCCAGCCAGGTGTCGGGACAGACTGGGAGGGCCAGGAGCCACAGAGCACTGGGAACCGAGGCGCATAGAAGCCCCCACAAGGGCCTGTCTCCAGTCAGAGGCTGAGGGGTGGTCAAGCACAGCCGGGCTTTGCTCTGAACACAAAGTGGTGGAAGAAGATATAGAGGAATAACATGAAAATATTAAAAACATCAACAAATGGTATATCGACTATCTGCTATACACTAGGCACTGGCTTGACCTTTAGCTGCATGAAAGAGGTTACTGTTAGCCCTCTTCCCAGGCCGGGAGGTGGCCTCTGGGACATTCCATTGGCCAGGCCAGCATTTTCCAAGTGTCCGTGTCAGAGCTCCTACTGCTGGCCATGCCACTCAGCCCTGTGGAGATGGAAGTGTTTTGTACTGAGATTCAGTTTACAAGTTCTTGTCCTGGGGGAACTTGGGGACTTCTGAGTTGATCTGAGAAAGGAGTTGAGGAAAGGGGAGATTAGAAAAAGATCAGGAGGCTGAGCAGGGGTGACTGAGAGGCACTGGGACAAATGACACAGCGGGATAGCACAGTAACTGGAATCGTTGGGTGGGGGAACAAGAATGCCCTTTGGAGGTGTGTGGTCCGGAGGTGCGACGAGATGGGCCTTTGCTGGGCGGGAGCAGAGGGGCCCGTGTGTAAGTGGGGGGGGTCCAGGCAGTACACGCACAGATGTGGGGACTGCAGGCCTCAGTGCGTCAGTCACCCAATGACCCCTCAGCTCCAGCCGCGTTAGGGTTGGATGGTGAGTCTACGCCCCCCTCCCAGTACAGGGGTGCAACTCGGAGATTCGGCAGGTTTGGTTTCAGAGTGCCACAAGAAAGTGACTATCAACATAGCAAGCCACGCATTTGTACGCAACAGTGTGTTCCGCAATGACGCTGACATTTACTCTTGTCTGCAGAGTGTGCAATGGCACCTTGTCTAAAAGGATTGAAAAATACTAGTATCAGTGAAAACGCTAAACATCTCCTGAGCTCTTGGGAGAACTGCGCCGCTAGACTTACTCTATGCAGTGAGGCACCAACCTGCAGTGTTTCGGGGTGCACTGTCTGTGGGGTGCAGCAGAGAGGAGGTGAAAGACAGAGGTGTGCCTCTACCCCAGACTGAGACCTTCTTTAGAGCTAGGTTCAGTGCAGATGTAATTAGGTCAATTAGAGCGATGTCACACTGGTAGGGGGTGGGCCTAAGCCAGTGTGACAGGTGTATTATAGAAAGCTGAAGTTTGAAGTTTGGACACACACACACACACACACACACACACACACACACACACACACACTGGGAAAACGCCATGTGAACATGAGAGCAGATTACGGTGATGTGTCTACAGAGCTGGCCAGCGAATCCCCAGCAGCGTGGGGACAGGCCTGCAGCAGATTGTCCCCCAGCCCCAGCAGGAGCTGACCCTGCCTCGATGGCGGACTCTGGCCTCCAGAACTGCCAGATGATGCACTGCTGTTGTGACACCACTCCATTTGTAGGACTTCGTTGGTGCTCACATTCTGCTTTGAGCATATGAATAGGCGGACAGGCTGAGCTGGGTCTGAATATAGGGGAGAGTCTGCCTGGGGGTGCCGATGGCTGGGAAGTCAGCAATTCCTAAACTTGCTTCTGTGGAAACGGGTGTTTTGGGCAATTGGGGTGGAGATTTGCTGGAAGTTCCTCACTGGAGTTGCGGCGTGGTGTGGACGAGACTGGGAGATGCGTTTTTTCCTCCTGTTAGGCTGCCCACGTGTCCTTGAGACAGAAACAGGGCGCTAGGGTGGCAACAACTGAAGGGGGTTATTTGCTGGGGTCTAAGGTGAGGGGAGGAAGTGGAGCAATCGACAGGAGTAGAGCAGCCAGGCCAGCAACAATTGAAGGCTATGGGATGATTGTATTTTAATGATTTGTGGTCCAGCAGGATTTCATAAAAATGGCCAGGGCTGGTGCAAGGGATTTTGGCACTTTAGGTGAAAACCAAATTTGGCACCCCATCAGCCCCATTTTAAATGTCCTGCCTAAAACACATGCTTTAGCCATCCAGTGCCAGGAATATTTGCCCAATAATTTCCACAGTGCCAGAGATACCCCCATGTGCCAGCGATGATTCCCACAGTGCCAGAGATACCCCCATGTGCCAGCGATGACTCCCACAGTGCCAGAGATACCCCCATGTGCCAGAGATGACTCCCACAGTGCCAGAGATACCCTCATGTGCCAGCGATGACTCCCACAGTGCCAGAGATACCCCCATGTGCCAGAGATGACTCCCACAGTGCCAGAGGTAGCCCCCACAATATTTACTTGCAACTGGACCATGCTGTGGTGTTCTGCTCCCTTTGAAGAAACAGGTGCATGTTGGTTGGGGCGGGGAATCCTCTTCCTGAGGCTCCTGTTTCCTCACAGTGGGCGGGGACAGCAGTAGCAGCCGTGGTCCACTGTGGTCAGCCACAAGGGCCATCTGTAACGTGGGGCAAAAGGTCCCCCTCAACAGACTGGGCCTGGGGCAACTCAAATGCCCCCTTTTCCTGCATTAAAGATGACACTAGTTTATTAAAAACAGGACAAAATTGACATATTAAAATGATGGGACAGTCAGAAAATATGAGAAAAAAACAAACAGTACTGTCCCGTTTAAAAAGTTACAAATGGTCATCCTTCCTCCTGCGCACAGAGCCAGCACTGCTGGGCCGTGGGGTGTGTATGCTAGGGATTGGGAGCAGCTCCCAGCCTGGAGCTGGGCCGCCTGACCACGGGCCATTAGCAGTGCTACCCTAAGACTGCTTTTGGGGCCCATGGACCTCAGTCAGTGAAGCCAGGCCTGAGCAGGACACATTAATGCCTGGGACTAAATGGAGGCCTTTTTGAAGATTTCCTGAAAGATTTTTGCAAGGGTGGGGCTAAGACTCTGCATTCATCTGGGGCTTCAGAATCTCTATGACTTAGAGTAGCCATTGTCAGAGGATCTGATGTCCACCCACGCTCCTAAAAACTGGGCATTGGTGCACGCTTTCTTCAGAATGATTCAGGCAGGGTATTTTTACCTCTCTTTAAGGATGGGGAATCAAAATCTCTGAGAGGTGTATATCCTTGAGTGACAGGTGGAATTAGACCCAGGTCCAGGGCTTTTCTACTTACATTGACTATGAAACTCAAGTTGCCTGAAGGTACAGGAGATAACGGCCCCATTGCACAGTTTTATGGCCTGAGGTGTGAAGCATCTCTTCAATCCTATTATAGGCCTCGACTTTGGAAAGGAAAGGGAATAAACCCAAGCACTCTGAAATAAGCTTTGTGAAAACTGATCAAGTCTGTCCTCGTCAACTTCTTCTTCATTGTCAACTTCATCTTCATTGCTCCACAACAGCTGGCATAGAGTAGGCGCAGAATAGATTCTGCCGGTTACATGAATGAATCCTGCGATGACGAAAGCCCTGGGCACCAAGGCCTTTATTTAGGAAGTAGGTGGGAGCGTTGAAGGCATTTAGAAACGTGGGAGGGAAACACAGGCAAACTGTCAAGTGTGAGAAATCAGTGTACGAAAGAGAATCAATGTGTGCAACTCCACTGGGGGCGTTGGGACATGAACCAGTGGCCAAAGGGAGAATGACATCAGTTTAAGCAGCATTGTGACAAAACTCTTGAAAATGAAAATGAAATGTTTGGAATGCCCCTTCTGCTGTGGCATTCTGTAAAAGCAAAGGCGCCCCTGTCTGCTTTGGGGAGGAGTTGAGGCATGGGGGACCTGGGGGCTCACCTTCCCTCTTCCTCCCAGGACTCTGGGCTGCTGTGGTCCTCCTTGGCCCTTCTGCCCCTGCTCCCTAGGAGAAGCCAAGGTCTTTTGACCCTTGTGAGCCATTTGTTCAGAGCAAAGAATGCACGTGGAAATTAAATGGGTGCCAGTGGTGCCCGACCACTGACATACATGGGGCAGATGAGCAGAGGAGTGTTCTGGAATTCTGGAGACAGGTGAGCCCACTGCTCCAGGAATTGAGGGGCAAGGGGGCTACAGTCCAGGGCCAGGTGTGGGGGAAAAAGTGAGGACCTTTAGTTTGTCTCTAAAGGAACCACTTGTTGGCTGGCTGAACATGGGAAGGAAAGGACAGGAGGTTGAAAATAATTCTGAATTTTCAAGCCTGGTGGTTTCACATTCATAGAAGAAGTTGGGAAGGAGAGATGTTTGTGACAGATTGTCAGTGAGATCCCGCTGAAAAGATGCCTGTAAACGAGTCCAGAGTTAGGTGAGAGGGTGAAACTGTGAACCCATGCAGGCTTTGGAACCAGCAACCTGAGGGGGAGAGATGAAACCTTGAGGACAGGAGCTCTGTGTGGAAGAGTTTGGAGAGGAGAAGCCCTAAGAAGAAGCTGGAAACCCCACTGTCTCAGATCTCAGGGTCCTACTTCGGGCTTTAGGACACATGCCTGGTTGCTAGTTTTCCCTTCATACTTTCTCACACATCAGCTGATTCCATTCTAACCTCACCAGGCTGGAACTTTCCAAAGGTGGTGTACTTATGCTATTTCACACTACCCTGGCCTGATTCTCCCTGAGAAGAGGACATGCATTCAGGTCATTTATTTTGGAAAGAGATCCCTAGGAACAGAAGAGAGTCAGGAGAAAGTAAAACAGGAACGGGACAAGCCTGTCCAATTGGATTTGGGTATCTGGGGCTGAGACCTGCTGGGAGCCTTTTGAGGAGGCTTGCAGACCAGGCCTAGCAATTGCTCCCCCAGAAAAGGGAGAGAATAACCACTGGTTCCGATGACCTGGGAGTCAGAATTGGTCCCATGGTGAGTGGGCTTTTGTAGGCTACCAAGCCACCACCTAACAGTAGAGAAACTTGGAGTGGAAGTAAGAAACCCCAGGCACAGCTGAGACAGACAGGTGACCCCCCTAGACCCCATGCAACTGGTTCCTGCAGCAACAGCTGGAGTAGAGCTCAGATGTGAGGTGTGAGGTCTCGTCCATGGCCCAGCATTACTAGGGGTCCTTGGCCGCCAGCACTAACAGACAGGAGGCAGGTTTCTAGTGATATCCTCCACAGGAGGGTCCCCGCCAGTGCATGCTCCGTGTTGTGGGCACCCATGCATCTCACTTCCAAGGTTCATCGCTGCAAGAAATTATCCTTTTGTTGCAGCCTTATCATTGAGATTTTGCAAATTACCCTTATCAGGAGGTTAAACTTCCTTTGGCCTCGGTTTCATAAACCTGGGGACCCTCTCACTGGCCAGCTTCCTGGACAGCTGGGACGGACACTAAGAAGCTGTGTGTCCCTTGCTGACAGGTACAATCCCCCCGAGTCTGCTTTGCTCCCAGCACTGGGCTGGCATGTGAATGATGACGTAGCGCTTGAGCGATGGAAGGACTGCTTATCTCAGACAGGGGCTGCCTTCCTAAGACGCTCTCATCAGCGGGAAGTAAATGGAAATTTCCTACATTCTGGTCTCTTTGGGTAAGATTCAATATGTGCTTTGATAGGAAACTCCAGATGTCTCAAGGATCCCATTCTAGCTATTGCTGATCACGATTGGATTCTAATCTCTTTCTGTTTACAGATTGCCTTTGCCTTGCTCCAGACATTAAGTATATTTTTACTAACTGTCTTTGGATAAGGTTAAAGAGTCTCTTTCCTGGACTTCTTGAGATTTTCAGTGACCCCCTCTTTGGAGCTCAGAACCACATAACCTCAGGGGTTTTCTGAGGTTAAGGAAAAACAGTCTCTTGCAGGCTCAGGAAGTGGTTGGGCTTTGGGAGTTCTGGAAATAGCGTTCGGAATGGAGATCTTCAAATCCTTGATGAGACTGAATTGGCAGTTGGGATGACCTGGTCCTCTAAGGATTGAGTAATGCCGCTCGGCTGGCCTCCTGCCTGGGAAACACAGCATACAGTGGCTTCGAGTGTGAATGGAAAGTTGCTGGTCATACCTTCCTGGATCCCAGATGTGACTCCAAGTATTATAGTTGAGAACTGTCCCGACAGATTAGAGAAAACAGTTGAAGTTATTCCCAATTTGTATCAATTAGTTTAGTCTTAGCTGCAACAATTGTCGCTTAAACAAGGTCTATTGAAGGGTTTCTCATGTATATAATCTAGTTCTTTCTTGAAAGTTTCACCATCATCAAGGACCCAGACTCCTTCCAGCATTTTGTATCCTCTCTAGACTGTGTGCCTCATCTTCATGATCCATATTGGTTGCAGGAGTACCAGCCATCACATCTGACTCCTAAGCAGCAGGACAAAGAGACTTCCCGGAAGAACTACACTGCAGTTTTGCTTATAACTCACCTGACTAGAACTTAATGACTAGACTAAGTTGAAGGGAGGCTGGGAAAACTAGTTCTTTAGTGGACTGCATGCTACACCAAACACATTTGAGGTTCTCTGCTCCAGAAACTCCTGGGGTTCCTTGGAGGCGACTCGGAGCTCAACTGCAGCTTCAGAGTTGAGAAATGAAAGGAGACCCGGTGTGACCAACTCTTTTATTTGCTTTCTGGTGTCATCGGGAGTCCAGCAGCTCTACAGCTTCCTGACTCGGAGAACCTCACGAGCAATTGTGGAAAGGTGCTGGGTTTTGAGAGAAGCAAATTGGATAGGATGTGTGGGTTCAGGTTTCTGTAGTTCGGAAGATAGAGGGACACATTTTTGTAATTCTGAAAATCTAGGGAGGTATCGGGGTGGTGGGGGGAACTTGGGCACACCTTTATAATTGTAGATAGACATAATTTTCTTCATTTGGGAGCATTTGAATATATTTCATTAGGTCTGAATTAAAGAGAAAATGATATACAGAATAAGATCCAGGCTTATTTCCATATTCTGCAATTTGCTGCTTGTTAATTTCTCGGAGCCTCAATTTGCTCATCTACAAAATGGGGATAATAATATTTATTCTGTAGGCACTTCTGTGGAGACTCGGTCTCTGGTCCATCTGGCCAGCTGCAGCCAGGCAAGGACTGGCTTCATCCAGACCAGGTCCTGGCACCCTAGGGACTGAGGAGAGGATGCTGGTTAAGCAGACCTTCCAAATGGTGCAGCAGCCTCAGGAGAACCAAGCATAGTTGGTGGTGCTGCTCTGGCAAAAAAACCCATTTTGGAGAGACACACTCGAGATGGCGGATAGCAAACAGGTGAGCGCATCCCCTCTCCACAGATGTGGCAAAAGCACATCTCGATAACAGACAACAGCCTTCTGAAAAGAATGGAGGATGGCGGGAGCAGCATCTCCAGAAGGAAAAATGATAGCAAATATTGGAAAGAATAGGAAAAGCTAAGACACAGTGTCCCTAGGTGCAGGGACGGGAGGGTCGCTGGTGATATGGAGCCTCTTCCCAGGGACTGAAGGGCTTAGTCCTCATCTGTGTCCCAGAACCGAGGCGTTGCACCCTTAAGGGGAATACACACATCTGGTGTGGACTTCCTTCGAGGAGCAGTAGGACTGTGAGTACAGAGGTCCCAGGACAGAGAATGTGGAGCAACCGATAGACACAGACTAACTGAGGGATTTTCATTTGTTGAACAAAAACTTCAGCAGGAGGAATAAAAAAGAGGGCTAATTTTCCAGGGAGCAGAAACACTGCTGTGTGTCTTCCCAGACTCTGTCTGTGTGGTGCGGGCCCTGGTGGAGGCTGTATCTGAGTGAGCGTCCAGGTGGGGGGCGCCATATTGGAACAGCGTCAAGAGTCAAAATGTCCGCCCTCTGCTGTGAGCCATGCTTGTTGTGGACGGTGGCACAGCTCGTTCTCCTTGTTGCAGAGCTGGTGGCATCCAGGGCAGCAGTCACTTGGGACGGCGACAAGCATCCAGACCCTGCCAGCCCAGCGCAGGCCGCTGGGTGCATTCTTTAAAGCTCAGCCTGTGGTTGGTGGCGCGTCCAGCTCTGCTGTGGCAGCGCTTCAGGGAACATCACAAGAGAGCCCCCAGAGGTCTGAGAAACGGTGGTGTCCTGCCTGTGGGCCTTGCTGCCCCACCTGCTTGCCTGCAGCCTGAAGCCCCCAGGACGTGGCAGCTGGACCCTGACCCGTCCTCTGCAGCCTGAAGTCTTAGCACAAGAGCATCACATCGAGATGGGGAAAACGCCTTTTAGCCTGTCCATAGAAATACACACCAGCGACCAGAACAACCAGACAGACAGAGAAGTTTATCCCAAATGACAGTGTAAAACAAAACCCCACAGAAAAATGCTAATGCAACAAAACTAAGTAAACTACTTGAAGATTTTAAAGCAGCAATCTTGATGAGTCTTACTGATATTAAGAAAACAACGGTTGAACACAAAAAATCTACAGCAGGTGTAGAGAAAATATGAGAAATGCTGTAACAGACGTCAAAGAGATAAACACAATAGGGGAACTCAAGAACACAATAGCTAAGCTGACAAACACATAGAAGATCCTCATGGATGGGAAGCAACTTTCCATCACATAGTGAACTAGAAGACAGGGTGGAGGAGTGCACTCAGGTAGACCAGCAAAGAGAAAAATGAATGAAAAGAAATGAAGACAGCATAGGCGATTCATGGGATAACATCAGGAGGAGCAGCATTCACTTCATAGGGGTTCCAGAAGGAGAAGAGAGAAAGGAAGGGGCAGAAACCTCAGCAGAGGTGATAATAACTGACAACTTCCCTAACCTGGGGAAGAAAACAGACATCTAGATCCAGGAAACTCAAAGAGTTCCAAACAAAATTAATCCAAACAGACACACACAAAGACAAACCGCAGTTAAAATGACAAAAATTCGAGAGGAAGAGGGAACCTTGAAAGCAGCTAGAGAAACACAGGCCACATACAAAGGAATTCCCACAGAATGTCTGCAGATTTTTCAGCAGAAACTTTATAGGCCAGAAAGGACATGATATACTCAAAGTGCTGAAAGAAAAGAACTTCCATCCAAGAATAATCTACCCTGCTAGGTTATCACTTCGAATTGAAGGAGTGATACAGAGCTTTCCAGAAAAACAAAAGTCAAAGGAAATCATCATGGCTAAAGCAGTCTCACAAGAAATATTAAAAGGGTCTCTATAAAATGAATGAAACCCCAACTAGAAGCAACAAACTTCAGGAATAAAAAGTGGAGGGAGGAGAGTAAAAATGTGAACTGTTAGAATGAACTTCAGATTGTTTTCAATTAAAAGTGGGTTATAAGCAAAATAACAACAAGGTGCCATCTCACATCTGTGAGAGGGGCTGTTATCCAAAAGACTAGAAACAACAGGTAGTGGTGACTCTGCAGAGAAAAGGAAGCCTTATGTACTTTTGGTGGGAGTGGAAATTGGTGTAACCATCTTGGAAGGCAGCATTGAGATTCCTAATAAAATTAACCATGGAAACTCCCTATGACCCACTTTTGAGTGTGTACCTGAAAAGCACTGATTTGAAGAGATATACACATCTTTTTGTTTATTACAGTATCATTTACAATAGCCAAGAGCTAGAAGCAACCTAAGTGCCCATCAACAGATGAATAGCTGAAGATGTGAAATATATACACGATGGAATAGTACACAGCTCTTTTTTAAAAATGGTGAAATCCTGCCATCTGGAACAATATGGATGGATCTAGAGGGGATTATGCTTAGTAAATAAGTCCGAAGTAGGAAGTCAAGTATCCTATGATTGCGCTCATGTGTGGTGCAGAGAGAAAGCAAGCAAACAGATGAACTAGAGCCAACAAAAACAGACTTTTGGTCTAAAGGACCATATTAGTGACTATCAGTGCAGGGCAACCTGGGTAAAAGGGGTCAATGACAGGTGAAGGGTCGAAGTGAACTGTCGACGGTGAATCTAATGTCACCCTATACAGATGTTGATTTGCTGACTGGCTGGTGAGGCGCACCTTAAACCTGTACACTGCTGTAATTCAGTGTTCCTGCGGGAACTTTTAATTCAAAAAAATTACATTGCTAAGGGGAAAAAAATCACCTTATAAGTATTTTTTCTCTGACGTGTAGACTATGATTAAATGATTAAAAGTTGATTTATTAGATATTCCAAGTTTTAATTAAAACAATTTAAGAATGAGCTTCAGGAAAATAATTTTTAATGAGTGCTATATATACTCAGTGGGTTAAATGATCACGTCTTTGTTACTTTGTCAATATCTTAGACAATGATTATCTTGAGACTATACTAAATCTTGAGACTATATCTATGCATCAAATTAACATAGCTTTCCCCACTTTTGCATGAACTGTAGCTTCTTTACGAGCTATTAATAAAGCCTTAAATTCTGAGCTTGGGAAAGAAATAATATCTGTTCTGTGAGAATAAGGTATAATCAAGTGTGTGAGACGGAGTAGGTGATGAGGAAACATTAGTCAAGGGTCCCTCACCTCTGGGAGGTTAGGATAGAGCAGACCTGATCTTAATATTTCTGTCAGATGGCTCCCAAGGCTCAAAATAAAAATGATGTCACTGGGACCCTGGAGCTCCCCCAAGTAGTGTCTGGGTCTCGCCCTACGCCAAGGGCCAGTGTGTTTTCCAGTAAACCGCGCCCTGGAACCAAGCCTCTCCACCCCATTTACTTTTCCTAAATCGTCCATCTTTTCCTCTTTACTAGGGTCTTCCTTCTCAGCATCTGTTAAATATGTTGACATCTTTCCCACCTCAAAACAAAACAGAAACTTTTCTACCTGTAAGCAGCCAACTCTCCTTACCTGCATCCTTCCTCCCTTCACAGCCAGGACCCTTGAACAAGTGGTCTCCTAGGCTTCCTTCCTTTCTCCCTTCCTTTGCTCTCCTGGCTCCCTGCCAGTGCCTGTGTGCCAGACTTGTCCACTGAAGCTGCCCTTGCCAAGGTCATGAACACCCTGGTACCCCCATTTTAGTCCCCCTGAGGCTGAGCGGCCTCGTTCCTTTGACCTTTTGAAACAAAAGAAAGTTCAGTGTGTCAGTATAAGTAACACCTAGAGGTGCAATGTCATCTTCAATCTTTCTGAGGATCGCCCCACTTCGGAGGGGTAGGGGCATGTGTTTATCCTTAATACTTCCAATTTTTTCTCTGAACTGCTTCCACCCGGCTCCCGTCACTGTCTCAGCCTCTCCCTGTGCACTGCCTGGCTTGGTTCTAACTTGCGGCATCCCCAGGTAGGACATAATCCCTTGTCTTCACATCCAAGGACGCCGCTCCCCCAGAGTCACTAGGTGAAAGAAACTCATTAAAGTCGAATCATGCTTCCCCGAATGACAGTAGAAAGAGGAAGCCCGCTGTGGAGCATCCACATTCCCGAGGCCCAGTGGCCGGGGGCGGGCCCTGTGGAATCTTCCCAGCAGCCTCTCTTCCTGGCCACTGTTTTCTTCTTTGTTGCTGGAGCCTCTTGGCTCCCTGTGTGGAATTTCCATCCATATTTTATTTTATTGTTTTAAGAAAAGGTGCGTCAAGAATGAAGGCGAGTAGGCAGGCAGGCAGGAAGAGAGGAGGAAGAAGCATTTTATTTATTTTTATTTAGTTGTTCACACAGTTTACCCCAGACCCAGAACTTGAACCCAGGGGTAAGTGCCTTGAGCTCCTTTGGAGGCAACTGACCCAACTACTACTCCACCCGGGCGTACCTCTGCGTGTATTTTAGCGTCTTCAGTCTCTGAGCCTATCCTAAAGTCCTGTCTCTGATGTCACCAGAGGTTCACAAAAGTAACCTTACTTTCAGCGCTGGGCCATTTCATTCCCTCTGACTCAGCTTTCCGGCTCAGATCAAAGAGTGATGGTGGGTGCTGTGGGGTGAGGCCCCCTCTGTACCCTTGAGGCACCTTCCAAACCAAAGCAATCCTGTCCTGGGGCTCCACACAAATCACTGGCAAAAAAATCCTGAAACGAATTTTTCTTTTATGGAGTCAGGAATTTCAAAGGCTATTCTAGACTTCCCTTCCCACCAGGAGTGCCTGTGGAAGGAGAGTGGCGATCTTTTCCAGAACAAGTTGTTAGGTGGTTTGTCTGTCTTCTTATATTTCTGTGGCCTTTCTGTGGTGTTGGCCTCTGGGACCACAACCTGCACTGGCCTTCCCCGTGGACCCCCCTCAAATCACAGGCTCCTGCTCACTCCCGCTCTGCACCTATCTGTCTCCTGTCTTCTGCTTTTTCCTTTTTTTTCCTCTTATTTAAAAATAATGTCAGAGATCTGTGGCTCAGCAATGTAAATATAACACTGCTGAATTGTACACTTAAAATGGCTAAGATGGTACATTTCATGTTACGTGTTTTTCTTTTACCACTATTTAAAGAAGAATGCTATTTAGAGGCACAGTTACATTGTGAAGGGGAGGGGAGGGGGAGAGATGGGAGTTGAAATTCTTAGAGGAACAATGAACAGGTCAGTTTTCAACTCTGTTTAATATATGTTTAGCATTTAATATATACCTCAAGATAATTTCAGACTTAGGAAAAAATCAAAAAGAATGCCACAAGGAATTCCCGTTTATTTGTACCCAGGTTCTCCAAGTATTTATATTCAATCATAGTCGCTTTATCATTATTTATCTATTCCTTGTCTATCTATCAATCTACCATCCACCTATCTATATAATAGTAAACTGGAGACATCATCAGCTTTATCCTAAATGCTTCTTTCGTTATTTCCTAAAAAGGGCATTCTTTTATACAGTACGATGATTAAAATGAAATCAAAATTGGAGAAACACTGATACACTGTTGTTTAATTAAAATTTTAGATCAAATTGCGCTGTCACAAAGCAATTGTAGTCAAAGGGGGGAAAAAAAAACTACTTTTTTCCTGACCCAGGAGCTAATGTAGATCATCATACACTGAATTCTTTATTATGTTGGTTTCTTAGACTCTTTAATCCAGAAGTCTCTCATACTTTTTTGTCTTTTACAATCTTGGCTTCTTTTTTTTTTAAAGGGTAGGGACAGGCAGGAATGAAGAACAGATAGGTAAGTAGGCGGGAAGAAAGAGTCGGAAAAAAGCATTTATTATTTTATTTAGCTGTTCATCTTGGTTGTTCTCCCTGCCCAAGGTCATGAACCCAGGTCCCTGGGATGTCTGTGGACTAGGCTGGTGGGAAGCAGCAGACGTAACTGCTAAGCCACCAGGGTGCACCAACCTTGACATTTCTGAAGGTAAAATTATTTTGTAAAATTTCCTTCAATAATGGTTTGTCTGATGTCCTCTTATGATTACACTCAGATCATGCATTTTTGGCTGGATTGTTATAGAATCGAAGTTATGTCCCTGATGATAGCATCAGGTGGCACCTGTGGTTTATTTATCCTGTTAGTGACAATGTTCATTTTGATCAATTGGTTAAGGGATGTCTGCCAGGGTTCTCCATTGAGAAGTTACTTGTCATCATTAATAAGAATCATATCTGGGAGATACTTTGAGACTATTACATTCATCGTATTCTTTTTTTTTTTTTTTTTTTTTTAAGGAAAGGTACAGGAAGAGAGAGGACGAAGCACTTTATTTTATTTAGTTGTTCATCGTGGTTGTTTCCCCAGCCCTGGGTCTTAAACCTGGGATCTTGGGATGTGTGTGGACCGTGTCCTCTGGACTAAACTGCTATGTTACTCAGGCATGCCAGAAGCTATTCTGTCTGTCTCTTCATGCTGATGATTCCTCAGGCTCCATCATCAGGCATCATACTTCCCTTTCAACAGTGTTTATGGCTTCTGTCACTGTGCCTGAGGACATCTCTCAGACTTTGACTGAGATGGCTCCTGAGGACAGCTCATGGGATGTCCTGTAAGCCTCTAAACTCAGCACTGCTTTTCCGATCCAGGATCTCATCTCCCATGCCTGCAGCTCACAAGCCGACCTTTCCTCTTCTACCCTCTGCTGAGAGTTCATGGCACCTCCAGGCTTCCATCATCTCTCATCCTGGCCTGAATATTACTCTAGACTCCTCCGTCTCCTCACACTTCACACACCATCTGCCATTATGTCCCAAGGACTGTACGTGTTCAATATGCTTTTTAAACTACTCCCTTGATCAGGGCATTATCATCAAATGCTTGAAATTCTCTTCTGGCCCAGATCCTTGTCTTCCTTCTAATTCATGTTCCCTCATGGTGGTAGAACAACCTTCCTGATGTCTAGATTATGGAGAGTAAGTATAGAAGACCTGGTGGGTGTTACTTCCCTCAGAGGCTTCCCATCGCCCTCAGGATACCAACTAACTCCTGTTCTATGGTCACACCCTGCCTACCTCTCCAACGGCCCCAATCATACTGACTTTTGCAATTTCCCATTTGGAGTTGCCCCCTACCCTTAGTTTTCAAGTATGAAATCTGGAATGCCACCAGACCTGTTTGCCAGCTCTTGCTGCCATTCTGGACTCAGCTTTAGGCTGTGCATCGCCCTGTAGAAGACATTCCCTGCATGCCTGCACCAAGTTCGATGCCTTTCCCATGCGCTCCCCAGGATTTTGAATTTGCCCCAAACTTACTGCAATACTATTGACAGTGGAGTCGATCTCCTTTGTGTTGTGAGCTCCTCTTGCCGGGAACAGGGTCTTGCCCATTCCTTGTTGGGAAGTCTTGTCTATCACATTATCTGGCTCCAGAACACACCCTCTGTAAACATGTGTTGAGTGGATAAGTCAGTGGAGTGGGGTGAGGGAAGGCCGGACTGAGGCAGCTGCAGGTTGTGTTGGTGGAGGGAAAGTTATCATCACTCTGGTGACTTGGTGACTTGGGTTCTAAGGACAGGGTAGCCATTTCTTGGAGTCCAGTTCTCACAGGCCTAGAGTATCAAGAACAAGATGAAATGTTTCAGAATTCAAAAGACTTAATTAAGGCAGGGCACTTGCCAGATAGCCAAGGTGCCCGTGACCAGAAGAACTGGGTTTCCAAGTTGTAAGTAACTCCAGAGGAACAGGTTTCCAAGGCCAAGGTGATTCAGGTGGGGTTGGGCCCCAAAGCTCAGGAGGGAGAAGTGCCAGGTAAGAAAGCAATCAGCAAGGCTTCGGCCCAGGTGGCCAACCACATGGCCGACACCCTCCATTGACTTGGCAGCCAGTTCGGTCTACAGTTTCCTAGGGAACCGAGGGCCAGTCAATCTGTGCTGCAGCCTGGCACAGAGCCGGGGACAGTTTATGAGGGCCAGATGGCCGGACTCCGGTGTTGTCAGGGTTGTGGGTGGATGGCTGAGGGCCTTAGGGGTAGGACTCAGTTCTAGGGCTGGGAGAGTCTAAGGCAGACTAGAAACTCACATCAGCCACATACGCAAGGGACCCAGGAACAGACGAGACCCAAATGATGATGCCAGATTGGCAGTTAGGAGAGCGTAGAGCCTGGTGAGCAGTCAGGAGTCAGGGCCATTGGTTCTAAAAGTCAAGATCAAGTGCATTGAATAGAAACTGGGAGTGACCATGTGGCTGGACTCTGGGTCAAAACATTACTCACCCCATGAGAACAGCAATCTTTTTTTCTTTGCTGTATCTGCGCTGCCTAAAACACTGCTTAGAACAAAGGAGTCACCCAGCTAAGACTGACAGCCAGAATTAGGGGTGACACAAGGACAGGCTGGTCTGTGACTCTTTCAGCCCTGGGAGAGGAAGAGCTCACCATCACAGACACACAGCTTTAGTTTGTTTATAAGGAGCAGTACCTGTGTGAAGCTGATGGTAAAAAGTTGTGAAGAATAAGCGTATAAACAGTCATGGCGTACTTACTAGGGGTTGGATCTTGGCACCCTGGACAATGTAACCCCGGGGTGAGAAGGTGAGGTGTGTCCTCCCCTGGAGGGACGTTGCGGCCTGGAGCAGGGAGGGGCCTCAGCGGAAAGCTGTGGGGCGAGAAATGAAGCTCTAGACCTGACTTGTCCTGAGAAGACAGGAAATGACTAAAAGTGAACCACAGCACCAGATATTTTCTGTCTTGATCTTACTCAGCAGCTACCTAGAGTGAAGAAGCTCGGAGCATGTGTGCTGGCAGTGGGAATTTGGCTGGGTTATGTAACAGAGAGATGGAAACGTGTGTCATATGTAGTTGGAGATGGTGCAAAATACTCCATCTGTTGGGTGTTTTTTCCCTGATGACTGCAAGAAGCAGGATGTGGGCACATCTGGGCAGTGATTTCAGGGGTGGGCACACACATGGAAAGACCTGCACAGATGACAGGCAGGAACAGGGGCCGGAAGTGCAGGCAGGGACTCTGGGCTCTGAGGCTCTGATTGCTCTCGGCAGGAGGCACTCATCCTAGGGCCAGTGGCTGTCACAGGGGAAGGAGAACAGGGAGGGAACCGAACAGCCCGGGTTCTAGAGTGGAGGCAGGCATGGGAAGAGGGAAGGAAAGGCAAGTTCTGCTGCCACCTGAGCCTGGATCCTCATTTTCCATAGCATCACAAGTGATTCCTCTTTCTGGGTTTTAAGGCTGTTTCACTGTTATCACCGTCACTGTCACTGTCAGCACCATCATCTACCATTCTTTGAGCTCTTGCCCTTGTTCTATTACTTCACTTCATTCTCACAAAGCCGTGGGATGGGAAACCAGGCTTAGAGAGGTTAAGTGACTTGCCAGAGGTCACTATTACTGGGTCATTACTTTTAAGTGGCAGGGCCAGACTTTGAATCAAGGTCTAATGGATTCCAAACTCTGTAAGGTAACCTGGAGTTTTGGAGCGCAGACTATGGAAACAGACTGACTGGTTGTGTGGCCGTTGTCAACTTTGTGACTCGGTTTTCTCATCTGTAAAATGGGGATACTGCTGCTGCTGCTAATATAGAATGACTCCATAAGATGCTGCTGAGAAGCAAGTGAGGAACTCTGAAATCTAACTGCTTGAGGAGTAGAGTTGCCTGATTTAGCAGATAAAAATACAGGATGCTCAGCTGCATTTGAATTTCAGATAAACAATGAATTATATTTGAGAACAAAAAGTCTGGCAATATTGGGACATTCTTATACTAAAAACTATTCTTTTTTGATCTGTTTTATTTTTTTTTTTGAGAGAGAGAGAAGGAAGAAGCATTTTATTTTTATTTGGTTGTTCACACTGGTGGTTTCCCCTTGGACCCGGGAGTCGAACCCAGGAGTATATGGCCTGTGCTCCTTTGGAGGTGATTGACCTAACCACTGCTCCACAGGGGTGTGAGCAATGATCTGCAATTCAAATGGAGCTGAGAGACCTGTGTGTTAGCTGGTACTTTACTCTCTTGAGGAGGACTAGTCTGGCCTTGACCCACTGCCCAGATCCTTTGGTGGAGTCCTCTGCTCCATTGGGCTGTTCCCTCCCCGGCCACCCTATCTCCCTGTTTCTGGCCTTGAACAAGGTCCTCCCTTACCCCCACACCCTCTCTTCTCCTTTTCTCCTGGCCTCCTAGGCCCCTCCTTCCTGCAAGCTTCTTCTGGGGCCTTCATGTCCAGTCTCCCCTACAACGTACCCAGAGTCCTTGTCACATCCCTTAGCTCCTCATCATACTGGCCAGGTTGATGGGTTGTTCCCAGCCAGCAACTCTGCTCTCCGACTGGGCTTTTGCCGATGTCACATGGGGCTCCGTCTACCACGTCCTGAGTGTGTTTAGGCTTCAAGAAGTCTTGCTGCTTGAGCTGTGCAGAAATGGAACCAACTTACAGTCACTTCTGTTTCACACTGGGAAACTGAGTCTGGAGAAACTGGGACAGATGATAAATGTCTCTAGGAGTCAGAGGAGGGTGCTATCTTCAGGACCCCATGTCCTCTGGAGGAGGGGGGGACTGGCAGTACCAGGGCTGACTTGCTTTTCCTTTCTGCAGGGGTCTTGGGCTCCTGCAACCCTGGGAGCCCACCCGGGGGGTTTTGTAGCCTCATCTGCAGGGACTCTGATCCAGCCTGTCTGCTCCCCCCCACTCCCCCCTGGACTCCTGTCCCCTCCGCACCTCTCCTGACACTAACTCACCTCTCATTTATGACCTTTGTTCTCTCCATAAAAGCCACTTGGGTGGGTGCCATCTTCCAGAAGAGAGAAAAAGAAAAGAACGTCTGGAGCTAAAACGACACTGAAACTTGATCGCGAACGTTAGTAGGATCTCTCGAGGAGCAATGAGATTTATGAAAAGCAAAGAAGCTCTTTCAAGTTGAATGTGAGATGCCTAAAGGACCTCTAGGTATAAGAATCCCTGTTTTGTTTTTTAAAACAAGCTTTGGCCACTTTTGCTGGAGAAAACGTTTGCATGATTTACCTGGCTCCGGTCTGCCCTGGCATGCTTCTCATGATACGAGAACCATCTAGATCGATGATAGTCGACAGGCACAGTCTGTTTTTTCCACACACGGTGCCCAAGTCGACGTTAATGCCGCTGTCCTGATGGAGATCAGTTTTGGCCAACATGGCGGAGTCCTTGATTTCTGATTTCCTCAAGGCTGGGCAGTTGCTGGCGACGGTGACCAGTTTCCCTTTGCCTTGTCTGACCATTTTCAGGACCTGCTTATACTCCAGCATGAACTGTCCACTCTCCATAACAAGTTAGAATTTAGAGCGGATCAACTCAAGTGACTTTTTGGTCTTGTTTGCAGCCATCATCTTCCTGCCTCAGGTATGCAGGTGCCCCTAACCAAAAGCAGCTATCAAGATGGCGGTGCGGGGCAGGGCTGAGAAAGCACTGCTCTTGATAACAAAGATTCTGGGTTCAATTTTAGAAACTCCTTGAAGGAAAATAAAGATAATTCTAATCCCCTGGGCATACAAGCGGCATTCAGCCAATACTGAAGGAGTGAAGAAATGGATGAAAGAGAATGAGCATCTCAGTCATTTCTTAACAAATAATAGTGATGCTATCAGCTAATTCTGAGACGTAAAAATATTCCCACCATGTTTCCAGGAAGCCTTTGCAAGAGTGGCCCCTGACATCCTACAGAATACGAAAGCAGGAGGTTGATCTGAAAAGGAGTCAGCTCACTTGTCATCCCCTAAAACTTCCTAAGCCCTCCACTGGTGGACAGAATCAACCTTTTCCTTCTCCCTTTGCACGGCACTGTCCCCAGGTGTCCCCTTCCTAAACATCAGCTCCAGTGAAGTGACTCTTCAGTACACAAATCTTCACAAGTTTCTCTGCCCCGCAGCCTGTGAGCTCAGAGGTAGGGTTAGGGGCCACACATGGATTTAGGCCCCTGAGCTCAGGAGCAGGCACACAGGAAGTGCCTAATGCATTCGTCTAGCTTGGGAAAGATAGGACAATTCATTTTAAAGTGAACAATCCTTCATTCTTCCAAAATCCTTCAAGGTGATACAAATCAAACAAACACACAGGCAGTGATGTTAGTGGTCATACACAAAACAAGGCTGATTAGAGCCACGGGGGCGGCGTGGGGAGCTGTTTTCTGTGAGTCTGAGTTCATTTTATTCTCAGTTCCTTTTCTGGAAACCAGCACTTTCTGTATCTTTTTGACACAGTGGAGGACACTGAGTGCAGAGGACATAATGACTTGCTTTGTTTTACTGGAGGGTTGACTTTCTCCCCCAGTTCTTAGCCTTTGTCTGATGCTTGTAAATAGGCAAGAACTGACAACTTAGAATCTTTCACCATCTTGCAGCAACATCCACAGCAAGAATTCAAAACATACAGAAATGAAGTCAACTGATCGATTTGAGAGTTAATGCCTAGGTAACCTGTGCTTTTAGTTATTATGTAAAAAGTTCTGCAAGTGAGTTATATACAGTGCATTTTCTTGTTCCCAAAGGCCGCAGTGACTTTGTTTTTTTAAAGGGCATGTATGTGTTTTTCCTATTTAATATATTTCACTTTTCTCCAAGTTTCCCTGTTCTTTTCTCCTCCACCAAGAAACTTTTGTTTCATCATGTCTCCGACTTTTTGTAGCCATCTACACAACTCTGCCCTTCATAATTCTCTTGTCTTTTTTTAAAGAGGAAGGAAGGGAGCGGAAGAAGAAGCATTTTTTGGAAGGAGGGAAGAAAGGAAGAAAGAGAGGGTGGGACGGAGGTAGAGGAGGAGGTAAAAGCACTTTTATGTGTTGATTTCTTTTTGACTGCTACCCCTGGTCCTGGCCTGTGTCACAAACCTGGGTCCTTGGGCTTTACCTGGTCTATGCCAGCTGCCAACTTCATACCTTAGCTACCAGGATGCCCCATCCCTTACAAGGTCTTTAAATAAAGACAAGGAACATGCAAGGAGAACATGCTGGAAAATAAAATAATAGCTCAGCTTTACTGAGATGTAGTATCAGTAATATTGTAAACACTTTTCTCCTTACCTCACTGAATCGTCACAACCTCAGGAGACAGGTGCTGTTAATTCCAGCCCCACCTGCACATGAGGGTCTAGCCCAAAGTCACCTGGGTATTAGGTGGTATTAGGAGTGAAGCAAACTGGGCTGTACCACTTGCGTCTGAGCACTCAGCTACCATCGCATCCTGCTGGCCTTCCATGACCAAGATGAGAAAGAGAAGCGGGGAGTTGCACTGAAACCCTGTCAGTGAGAACTGGGGTATTATTACCACAAAGGATCTTCCTCGCTTGGCTGAGTTTGATCTGAGGCTGTTTAGCTGTCTCTGGTCTCAGGACCACTAGCGTTTAGTGTAGGAAAAGGGATCTGGTTTTCTCTCTCTCCCTGTATTCTGTTACTATATATTTTAAGGCTTTTCTTGTATTCTAGAGGAAGGGAAATTTTTTCTCTTTCTGTATAGCATTCACTTGAACTTCCTTGCCCCTTCTCCCACTACTCCCAGAGAGTCACCAAAAACAATGGCAAGGTCAAAGGTCAATGGCAGGATTCAAAAGGCACTAGCTGGTCCCTAAAACAATAGCCAAGGTCACACAATTAAAAACTAAAAGGGTGATAAAAACTTGAGCATCTGTGAACCAATTAATTGGACCCCTTGTCTGTGTGGAATGAGTACAAGACACCCCAAATCTGGTGAGGACAGAGCTAGCAAAACATTGTGCTAAGAAACCACCAAGAAGAAACAAAGCTTTCTAGAAAAATATTTGGCTTCTCAGAGACTTTTTTTTTTAAAAAAAAGGAAGGGTGCAGGCAAGAATGAAGGTGACCAGAGGCAGGCAGAAAGAAAGGAGGAAGAATTTATTTATTTTATTTAGTTGTGCATCTTGGCTGTCCCCCTGCCACCAGGGCTCTGGGACTTGAACCTGGGTCCTTGGGATGTGCAGACTCTGCCTGGTCTGAAGCGATGGACCAACCACTAAACAAATCAGAGCATGCCTTTTTCTTGGTATTTTTCGGTAGTTAAAAAGGTTTCTGTGGTAAACAATTTAATTAAAAAAATGGAGAATAAAACTGCTATTTTATAATATCCATCATTTAGCAGGAACAAAACCCTCTTTAGAGCATTGTGTCAAAATAGACTTCTGCTTCTAATCAACATGAAGGAGCAGGGACCAGCCTACTCTCCCACCAAAACAACTTAAAAAGAAGACTGTTCAGACCGTCTACAACAGGCAATGCAAGACCAGAACCCCTGAAAGAACAGAAACAAAGGGGCAGCACCCCATCCCCACCTGGAGAGTTTCCGTCTGCACTGCTGGGAGGAGGCGCCCACCAGAGCCCAGTGGTGTCTGTGTTGGGGACGCCCGTTTCAGAATTTGGAGAGGCTGTGATGGTTAATTTTACATGTGAACTTGGCTAGACCCACAGTACCCAGATATTTGGTCAAGCACCATTCTAGATGTTTCCATGGAGGTATTTGCTATGAATTGAACATTTCTGTCCCTCCCCACACCCCCAGTTCTTATAGTGAAGCCCTAATCTCTAGAGGTGCCAATATCAAAAGGTGGGGCTTTGAAAGAAAAGTCTGAGGATGGGCCCTCAGGATGGGACGAGTGTCCTAGTAAGAGACCAAGGAGAGGTCATTTCTCTTCTGCCTGTAAGAAATAAGCATCTATCACAAACCTTCTTGGAGACTCTCAGCAGCTGGTATTGGTACCAGCCCCTTGGTAATGAACTTTCTAGTCTCCAGGACTGTGAAAACTAAATGTTTCTTGTTGAGGACGTCTGGTTTCTGGTAATTGTGATACCAGCATAAGTTGAGCAAGACAGCGCACTTTGGATGGGATTAACATTTAAATCAGTGGAATCTGAGAACGCAGCTTGTGCTTCATAATGTGGGTGGGTCTGATCCAATCAGTTGAAGATCTACAGAAAAAGACCAATCTTTCCTGAGGAACAGGGAATTCGTCCTGCAGACCACCTGCAGACTGCAACATCCACTCTTCCCTGTCTCTCCAGGCTGCCAGCCTGCCCTGCAGTGTTCTGCATCTGTCAGTCTCTACGCTCTACAGTCTCTGATAGCTCACGTGCCATATTTATTCCATTCTAAGCTGCACTTTTATTTTTCCCATTTTAATGTCCCTGAAAATTGAGTGCCGCTTACATTCAAAGGTGGCTTTGTAAATGAATGTTATTATTTTTGATTTTTCATATAAACCTCTTGAGAAATTGTGGTGCAGCTTAGAATTGAATAAATGTGATATATATACGTATAGATGTATGTACGTATTCCACCCCACCCCCCAGCCCCAGTGGATTGTGGGGACCCACGAAAGTTTCATGAACAGCAGTAGGGATCAGTGAGGTGTTTGCACAGATGCCGGGAACTGATTTGGAGGAGTGAGAGGCTAAAGCTTGGGAGACGGTTCTGGCGTGGGAGCTGAATCCTGATGTGTGGTAGGAAGGAGAAGATCAATGGCAAAAGCAACTTCAAAAAAGAAACACACAGGAGCTGCTCAAGACTATTTCTCATTCATCTGACTGGGGCTGAGGGTGTCATAGGTAGGGCAGCAAGGCCGAAATACAAAGCAAAGAAGATGGGAGGGTTGAGGCTGACAGGATTGAAAGGCTGGTGGCAGTTGCCTCAGGAAGAGGGAAGTGAAGAGGCCTTGATCAAGGCAAAGATGGCAGGAGAAGTTTGGGGCACCAAGGGCGAAACTCTGGAGACAGTGGAGAGGAGCTGGGAACGGGCTGTTGGGCAACACAGCATCGGGGTGAGAGCCTTGAAAGCCTCCAAGGGGCAGCTCTCTGACGGGATGGCAGGAGGCCTGTGGTGCATAGAGGGTGCAAAGGAAGAGGGACCAAGGAGAAGCTGATGGAGTGAAAGGGCTGTCCAGAGGTTAGTTGAAATAATTATGAGGGAAGCCAAGGGCACCACAGCAGTTGAAGGAGAATGCTGCTTTTAGAGAGTGGGCTGTCATCGCCGTTGGTGCTGCAGAGATGGGGCAACAGGTCCTCATCTGGCCATGGGTGCCATCCTGGGAGGCCATTTAGTAATGCCCTTGGGGTGTGCCAGGGATTAGAGAGGGATAATGAGGTGATGGAGGCTTGAAGTTCCTCGTAGAAGAAGGGGACAGCTAGGTCAGTTCTTTAGGAATGACAAGCTCTGGAGCAGCTGGGTTAGAGTTCCTTCTGATTTGTTGCCATTTTCTCCAGATCAGACTTTTATTGAGAACTTGCTGCCTTCGCACTCTGCAGGCAGTGCACAGGATAAGCTGGGCATGTAGGAAGAGAGGGAAGGGGGTGAATGGGGAGCAGGAAAGGGGACTGTACTAGAAAGGGGCATGAAGCAGGGCTTCTGAGAAGAGGGGCGGCTAGGACACTGCTTCTGAGTCTAGAAAAGAGACTGGGAAAGTCTGGGAGAGGAAAGAAACTCAGAATGCATCCAAGGCTGGCTGCCATCTGCCCAGTGGATGGCGAGGGTTTCTAGGAAGCCTTTCCTGCCCTTTGTCCCAGGCTGTTTGGCCTTCTCTAGGGAACTGTTTATTGAGTCCTAATGAGCTACTCACTGTGTCACTGTGAGCCACTCACAGGCCTGTTCCTGTTCAATATGTGCTATTTGTTGTTCTCAGGAGAGAGAGTGGTTTCTGGCCCCAAGGTGTCCCAGGGTATGAGGAAAAGGTTTGTTTTTCTTGTAACTATACAGGGCACTTATTTAACTGGGAAGAACTCCTCATTGCAAAACTTCCCCTGAGACATGGAATTTAAATTTTTGTCACTGACAGGACTCTGCTCCTGGTTTTCCTGAATGATTCAAATGTTTGCTTCAGACAATGACAGAGTGGATCTTGTGTGAATCAGTGGATTTCTGTTATTTTTGTAAGATGTGGGTGGGCAATATGACTCAGAATTTTTCCGAGAGATGTAAAAATTATATTGCCTATTTTGGATCACTTCATGCTGAGATCTGGAACATTTTTCTTGAGTTTCAAATCTTGGAGGTTGGGAAATTTTTTTGTTTTTTGTTTTTGTCTTTCAATCATTTCAGATCTTTCCCAGATAAAAATTTAAAGGAAAACTATGTTAGCAATAGCTCTAAGTTATGAAGTCTATTTTGAAGAATAACTTATTTCACATTTTTTAAAGAAAAGATTTGTTAAATTGGGTGATGTGTTTGCCATTTTGATTATGATAAAATGGGAGCCTGTGGGGTAGTAGAGTCTGGAAGCAGCTCTGTGAATACCATCAGAGTAGCCTTCCAGTTTCTGCCTGGGTACCTGTCTCTGACTTCTGAGTTCTATTTGAATGCATCAGGAGATGGGGTTCTGCTCGAAGTCATCAGGTGATGGAGAGCTCTTGTTATAAGTGGATGCAAGGCACCAATGTGTCCTGAAATATGGCATCAGTCCAAGAAAGAATTAAATAGAGACAACTGATAAGAGCACTTGCCAGCTTATTAGGAGAAGCACAGAGACACAGAGAGGATCTCTGTGGGCAGTAAAGCTACATTTTTGCTAAGTTGAGGCAGGGTCTTATATACCTGGGGATTGGAATTTTCCACAGGTTGAGTCAGTTAACTTGTGCAGGTGTAATTATGGGTTAATAAGGAAATGTCTTTTCTTCTAATTTGTCTTTGGCATGCCTGTAACTTAGGTGGTACTAGCTTACTGGGCGGTGCTAGTTTATCTTCTGTATGCCTGTGGCTTGGGTGGTTAGTTTATATCCTACTGGCTTGTACATCTGCTGTCCTCCTTCCTTGTTCTCAAGGTCCCCTCTTTTTCCCTGTGTTGTCCCTCATCACTCTTGGGACCAGGCAGTACTACTTCTGTATGGCACTTAAACACCAAACTAAAGCTGGCCTCTTTGTAGCTTCCATACACAGGCCCTAGTTCTGATCCCCATTCTCTATGAGTCTCTGTTGAATAACTCTGCCATAAAATGATAGCTTTTAAATACGTACTGCTATATATTCCACTTTGATAAATCAGGGTTTTCCCCCCTGTAGTTCTTTTATTATTAGTTAGTAGAAGAGGCTGAGGCTTAGTGACTCTGGGAGGAATAATGGTGTGGAATGAATTGAGCGAACCACAAATTCCTATATTGAAATCCTACCGCTTGGTACCTCAACATGTGACTATTTTGGAGATCAGGTCTTTAAAGAAATGATTAAGCTAAAACGAGTTCTGTAAAGTTGATAATCTTTAGGGTGGACTCTAATCCAGTCTGACTGGTGTCCTAATAGGAAGAGGAAATTTGGACACAGAGACACCAGTGGTTTGTGTAAGAGGACGGTATGTAAATTTGTACATAGACAATTTGGTTCTCATCAATGCCTAGTTAAAATGGGAGCTCCTGCCTGTCAAGAATATGCTTGATAATGTGATATATAACATAGAAATGCCTCATATATGTAAAAGAAAAATTCGATGGCATATTAGTTATCTATTCCTAACGAATTATTCCAAAATGGAGTGATTTAAGATACAAACATGTATTCTTTCACTGTGTCTGTGGGTCAAGAATCTGGGTGTGACTCATCTGGGTCTTCTGACTCAGGGTCTCTCACAGGCTCTACTAGAGCTGCCATGGCCTTGATTCTTTTCCAAGCTCATGCAAGTGGTAGTCAGCAGGATTCGATTGCTCCATTGTTGGGCTGAGGGCCTCAGCTATTGACCGGAGCCCTCCCACAGCATCCGGCTGGATGGGCCTCTCCTCAGGGCTGCTCACAACAAGGCACCCAGCTTCCACAGCATGAAAGAGGAGTGAGAAGGCAGGGTGGAAGCCAAAGTCTTTCAGCAATCTCCTCCTGGAGTGACATCCCATCATTTCTGCAGTCTCTCCTTAGTTAGAAGTCACTTGATTAGAAGTCATTAGACCCAGCTCACCCTTCAGTGAAGGGACCACACAAGGGCTGAACAGCAGAAGGTCATTCTACAGGCAACCTACCCCTGACAGGAGTGATGTCTTTAAATTAAGTGTGACTAGAGCATTTTGAGTATCTTAATTTAAAATTTGAGAAATGACAGAATTCTGATTTGAGAATAGATGGAGGGGACTTTCTTTTATCATCTTGAAATATATTTATTGAAGATCTGAGAGAAAATTCCAGATCAGTATTAATATATCATAAAAATTAGAAATACATATAAGCAGTAAAATGTAAACTCCTCTGACAGAAGTGGATTATTAGAAAAATCTATTCAGATCACATCAAGCGTATTATTCACTCTTTAAGAAGAAGACATATTTCAAATGAAAGCGAGAATAAATTTAGATTTCTGCTACTTGCAAGTAAAGGAGGTGAGTGAACACATTGGGAAACAATTTTTTCTGATTTGACCCAGAATTGTGACATCTATAAAGTTAACACAAACTGTTAACATGTCACTACAATGGGGACTTCAGTAACTGGTTTTTGAGAGTCATCTGTTCAAGGAGTATTTGAGATTCGCTCCTTTTTGTGTGTCTATTTTTTCATGTTTGTCTTTTTTGTCTTTCTCTTTTATGCTGTTGATTTTCCTCATATTCTTTTTCGTCCCTTCACATTATAATATACTTGTCTGTGTCATAGTCTGTAACTGGTTTGGGGTTTTTCTACAGTTTATGGGCATGGCTCATTGAATGGGAGCCCCTGTGGTGGGTCTTAGGTAAGTGGGTGAGGAGCCTGTATGAGCATCTCCCAGGCAGGTGTGTGGGCAGCAGACCAGAGTTAGGGAAGTCCTCTGTGGTCAATGTTGGAAGTGTGTTTCTATCCTCGTCTTTCACTCCTCCCTCTCTTCCTGCTTCTCTCTTTTCTGAATGCCTGCACTGGAGGACTGGAGTTACTCTGCCCTCTGTGGCACTTTCTGCCAGCCTCCGGCCCCTGCTGAGAAGCCCTCCAGGAGATATGCAGCCCATTTCCTTTCTGGATCTCTTCTAATGGAAGCTGAGATCTGTGACTCTCAGGGCAGTCCCAACTTGCAGCAGCAGCAGCTGGGAACCGATCAGAAATGCAAATTCTCGGCCCCAACCTAGGCCTTCAGAAACCTGGGTGGGGCTCAGCAAGCCCCAGACAAGCCCAGCAGTGGGACAGGCTCAGGGAGGGCAAAGCCACTGCCTCTAGCAGCTCTATTTATCTGAAAGGGGCAGTCCCGCCTATTACCCTGATGACTGTCCCAGTCTCCTGTCTTTTCTTTTTCTTTTTAAGAGGAAAGTTGTTGGCAGGAATGAAGGCAAGTAGACAGGCTGGCATAAAGGCAATAAGGCAATGAATAGGAGGCAGGAAGACCGAGGAGGAAAAAGCATGTTTTTATTTTATTTAGTTGTTCATCTCGGTTGTTTCCTGGCCCAGTGCCCGGTCAAGAAACTGAGTCCTTGAGATATATGTGGATTACATCAGCCAGAGGCCACAGACTTAACCACTAAGCCCCAGGGCCTGCCGCTTCCTCCATTTCTGAAAATGGATTGACTGCAGCTTGAAGCCTCTCTGAAGCTTTCTTGGGAAGACCCACAATTACTTTTGCTGTGGTTTTTCTTGCTCTTTTTCAAACAGTCAAATCCTATCTGCTTAAAAAATGACAATCATGTCATATTACATGGGTATAATTAAATGATTATATTGAAATGACTTTTAATGAAAAAAGAAGTTCTCTGTTAGCAATGTAATACTCTTGCTCCTCGCTTGACACCCAGGTCCTTTCTCTACTGGAACTGCTTTAAAGTCTCTGAGCCACTTTTCTGTTAATTCTGTTATTTCTGAGTAAAATCCTTGCATGTATTGGCCGTAGACAATACCTACTGCCTTCCTGTTTCTGACCCTGAGGGCTTAACTTTCACCTCATCTACCCCTCTTCTTCCCACCTTCTAAGCAAGGTTATAGTAACTCTTAAAAAAAGAACTGAGCCAGAACGTAAACAGGATTCACAACAGACCCCCAGAGTGCATTGATGGCTCCTTTTCTTTTGCAACCTTAGTTTGTTCTAAAGTTAAAATCAACTTACCGGGGTTTTTTTTCAGTTGCTTATTTTTCAAAGTACTTTTTTATATGTCTCCCCTGCCTGCAATGCTCCAATAGATTTGTCCTGCTCTCATCAGTTATTTTTTTCCTTAGGTTAAAAATACAATTTCAAGCAATCTATCAGTTTTGTTATTTATTTATGTATTTACTTATGGAAGGAAAAGTGCAGGCAGGAATGCAGGCGAACAGGCAGGTGAGCAGGCAGGTGAGCAGGAAGAGAGAAGAGGAAGAAACATTTATTTATTTTATTTAGTTGTCCATCTTGGTTGTTCCCCCAGCCCCAGATCTCCAAGTTGAGCCTTTAGAATGTATGGGGACTACCTCAGCGACCTTATCCACTAGGCCACCACGGCACACCAGTTTCATTAGTTTTTAATGTCCTCCAGTCCTTGGTCTAGTCTCCCATATGACATGTTTCCTGTCCAGCTCCTGCTGAGCTCTAACCCTGGGGTCCCTTCATGATTCTTGAATGTTGCACTGTTCTTAGCAGAAAGTACTTAAGCATCAGGTCATCAGTCCTTGACTTGTGCTTCTCATTCCTGGCCTGCTGACCTGGTCCCTGTGATGAGGTTATTCTTTTGATATAGACAAGCCAACATGGGCCTAGTACCTAACTTTGTTCTCACCAGTCTCCTTGCCCCCTCAACCCCAGTCCCACCATGGGGACCCTCTTAGCTGCTCACAGATTTCCTTGATGCAATGGGCACCCCTGATTCTAGAGTTTCCTGTCCCTTGGGTTTCCCATTATTATGCCACCTTCAGCATACAGAAGGAAGAGAAAGACTGAAGTCATATGAACCTGGAAGCAAACCTCACTTGCCCTTCTTGCTAGCTGCAAAATCTAAGGTAAGTTAAGTCTTATTTTCCACGTTAAAAAAAATCCAAGGATCCTACTACTACTTTCAGTAAGATTGCGCATTTTTTTCCCCACCTGGGAAAAAATGACTCCTGCAAAGAAGAGGGGTGAGAAGAGAGCTGTTATGTCATCAATAAGGTTGTGACCTGAGAAGACGGCATCAACATTACCAGCGCACCCATGACATGGGTTTCAAGAAATGTGCCCCATGACCACTCGGAGAGATCTGGAGATTTGCCATGAAGAAGGCACCCCAGAAGTACCCATCAACACCAGGCTCAGAAAAGCTGTCTGGACCAAAAGACTAAGGAGTATCCCATACCATGTGCACGGTTGTCCAGAATATGGAAGGAGAAAGACCAGCCACTCAACAAGCGCTGTATGTTGGTTATTTGTGTGCCTGTCACCACTTGCAAAAGTCTCCAGTCAAGTGAATGAGAACTAACCACTGATTGTCAGATGAAGTTCTAAGATGGGCACACATGAAAAGACTGTGGCAGGGATTCGGTGAGAGAATGTAAGCTAAGCATCTGGGAGGGCTGCTGCATGTAAATACTCGCTCTCGGCTCCCTTCTCCGCTGTCTTATCTCAGCCCTGCCCACAACTGTCTTGTATTGTCATCTGATTTTATTGTTTCCTCTGGACACTGACCCTTCACAAATCTGCACCCTGGTCTGTCTCTCTAGCCCCACCCACCCTCTGCCTCTCCCAGGTATTTTGACACTTTGACTCCTTTTGACCCATTCAGAGTCTTTCTAGTGTTCCTAACCCTTCTACAAGTAGACCAAATCAATACTCAGTCCCACACGCCATCTTTTTTGATGGAGGGTGTTTTCTAGCTCAAAGACATCTGACAAGAGAGATAAAAACAAAATAGATGTTGAGCAATTTTGCTTTATCATTTGTCAGTATTACACCATCTGCCCCAAACATCCTGCCTCTACATTCCTTGTTCTTTTTCTTATTCTCAATATAGATGAAAGATTCCTTTTAGTTATCCTTAACTTATTTTTGCAAGGCCCCACTTATTCTCGGCTTTAATCTTCCTTATATCATTCACACACGACTGTGCTGCAATTCTGTACTTGTTCTTAATTAAATGTCCCTCTCTCCACATGCTCTCAAAATCTGGCTTTTCAGGGCTCCTGGTGTAATTCATGATTAACCCTTTGCTCATTATTTTAACTTATGCATTAACTTGAAATTATGCATTTCTTAAGAGCAGAAACCAATTGTATATTTCTTTTATGTTTTCCCTGTAGCATCCAGCATAGTGAAGCAGACCTCTGCACTATCTTATTAACCCAACTTATGTTTGTTGCTACATGCTAAGGTAATTCTTTTCAATGAATTTCTTAAAAAGCATCTTAAAAGCTATTCTTTCTCAAAGGTATAGGAATACCAATTTCCTTCCCATAACTGGCCCTGAATATTAAGGTGGACTACATATTATTTACCATTTTTTAGACACTTATGTAGCCAAAGATAGTTGGGAATTCTAAACCTCCTCTTCTATATTGTGGAGATGTTCAGTGTTATTTAAAGCTTCTGTGCAATTGGAAAACAAAACAAAAACTTCAAACCCCTTTTGGTTTAATGTTATTTTCTTAATTAGGATCTATAAAGGAATAGATCAGTGAGGCAAGAAAATTAAGATGCAGGATTCACAATTTAATTAAATTTATGGACTTAAGCTATAAATGAGTTATTTACAGGCAAAAAAGTTTACAAGACATATATGACGAATTTACAGTCAATGAACAGTATCTCAATTTATTATACATATACTTCATTCTGCAATTATCAGTTCACAAAAGAATTACTTATCATTTGGATCCATTTTTTTTTTTTTTTTTAAATTTTAAAGGAAAGGTACAGACAGGATTGAAGGTAAGTAGGCAGACAGACAGCAAGAGAGGAGGAAGAAATATTTTCTTATTTTATCTAGTCGTTGGTCTTGAACCCGGGTCTTTTGGATGTATGTGGACTACATCTGGTGGACTTATCCCCTAGGTTGCCAGGGTGTTCCTGGATACAATTTGAAAGAGATTCTTTGGCATTTAATACATGTTTGTTTATTGATGAGTAAGAGTGATTGCCAATTACAATTAATCAGATGTGACAATGAATCATCTTGAAATGAGTGGAAATAAAATTCATTGAGAAGTTGTTGATGATTTTCTGTTTATATATAAAATTTTTATATTTGCAATATTGCCAAACACACTTGGGTGCTTAATAAATGTTTGTAGTTATTGATAAATTAGGGATTTGCCACTATCTCACTTTCCTTATTCCTTAAAGATACACACCCCAACCTTATTTACTGGTAAATGTTGCCTTAGTTACTAGGTTTGCTTCTTATAACCTGAAAAACTAAAACTCCGATTTATAAATTTTATTCTATCTACCTAGCTACCTACCTATCTCCCCTCTCTACCTGAGGTGGGAGAAAATTTATGTGGATTGGAAAGTAACATTTTTCATATTTCAGAAACAGGGATGTTAGACAGAATTTCTTTCAATGTTTGCCTGTCATTTAGGACTGAACATCCCCTGGATCAGATGTCCCTCCTGGCTATTGCCACAACTCTTTGTCTTTCTCCACTACAACGCTGAGCACATTGTATCACAGTTTTACATGTGCTTGTTGATTTCTTTTATGGAAAGAGCCCATTGAGGACAGGGAATGTGTCTTTTATACCTGCATTCTTAGCAACTACCCACGGATGTAGTAGACACACAATAATAACGAGTAATGGATGAATGGCTGGATGAGTAAGTTTTACTTTAAATTCAGTCTGTCCCTCAGGCTAAAAACAGGTAAGCACTGATACATTCACACATACACGCACGCACGTAGACATGCATCATTTCCCGGATTAATCACTAAGAACTTGCTCATTTCATAGGAATATCTCCCTAAACTGCTTCCATGTACCATGGAACTCAGAGTGAGAAACCATGGCTTAGTGTCCTGCATGGCTATTGTTTGGTGACTAGTTGGTCCTCCTTTGAAACGTGGAGATCAGGCAGGTAATGTTTTCAACAAGTGTTTGATCTACCAAAGTAATATACAAATTCAAAGCATTTATGATGATGGGATAGCTCTAAGTTCTAGACACCTGGAAGATACATTTTTTGTTTAATTTTAAATAGACTTTTTATGAAGAGCTTTAAATTTACAGAAGCTATTGAGAAGATAGTCGAGGTCCCACATGCGCGTTACCAGTTTCCCCTACTGTTAGCATCCTGTATTATCTGATACATGTGTTACCCTTTTCTATTCCAGAGTCCTCTCCAGGATACCACATTCCATTTAATTGCCCTGTCCTCTTAGGCTCCTCTTGGCTGTGGCAGTTTCTCCGGTGTTCCTAGTTGTTCATGACCTTGATGGTTTTGAGGAGTATTGATCAGGCACTTTGTCAGCTGCCCCTGACTGGAATTTGTCTGATGTCTTTCTCACGGTTAGACCTGGACCCAGATGGAGCTTTCTGTAAGGAAACAGTCTAACACAGTGCTTATCACACTGTTTCCATACTGTCCACACACGTTGACACACACCCCTAAGTGACATCTCTCAGTAGATAAGGGATGGAGAGGTAGCGGGAGCATTCAGGAGACTCTCTGGATATGTATACATCCAGTTTTAGAAAGTGCTCTCCCCTATTCTCATTTAGCTGGACCACCTTTTACCTCCTATATCATAACTCATTTGGGTTGTAAAACTTCACAAAATAATGGTCCCTTGCACTCTGATCTCTGCAAGGCAGTTGTAACTCTGGAAGATATTATTTGAAATTTTTTTAGGTATACTCTGATGACTCAGTAGTTAAGTCTGCTTCTCCAAATGGCATAATCCACAGAAAGCTCCAGGACCTGGGTTCAGGGCTGGGCAGCAGTAAGGGGCAACAACCAATACCACCAACTAAATGGATGGATCAGTGATGCTTCTCTCTGCCTGCTGGCCTGCTTGCTTTCATTCCTGCCCGATTCCTTCCTCTAAATACATAAATAATTCTTTTGAAAAATATTTTTCTAAATGACAACTGATTGAAGAAACTAAGGCTTTTGATTTGAGGCATATTTTACACTTGGGGTAGGTCCTAATTTTCCATGGTAACATATGACTTGTTGATCTGCCGCCTACATTTCCTGTAAACTGGAAGTCAAGTCTAAAAGCCTAATTACATTCAAGTTGAACATGTTTAGCAAGACTTCACAGGGGATGCAGTGTGCTTTATACTGTGACTCTTGAGGAGACGTATAACCTCAGGCTTCCTGTTCAATTCACTTTCATAACTTGTATACTTATGGGTGTGCCTTCATTCATACTGCTTTTGCATCACTGTTTTAGTCTGAGATTTGCACTCTGATGAAATTGTGTTCAACATGACAGTCCTCCTTTAGTGACACCTGAGCCTTGGGCTGTCATTCTAGAATTTTCCCCAACACGTGGGAAAGAAGCAAAGAAAGCCAGGCTGACTGCTGACGGGGTTTTCTGTCTTGGGGTCCTGCCTTCTCTCCCAGGACTCTCCTCTGCTTCTCCCCAGCACTAAGGATGCACCTCCTCTTCAGCACCTATTCTCCTGTGAGTGCTTGCCATCCAGGCATCATCCTCTCCTCTGCTGCTCTATAAAATGAAAAATTGCATCATCTCACTACACTTCAGACGGGCTGCTTCCCGCTGACTGCACCTGATGAACAGAGACTTGTGAGGGTCAAGTAGTACGCAGGGCAGTGCGGGGCAGTGGTTCAGGGCAGCATTCTCCAAATCCATTTGTCCTGTGGGACATTCATGGCTATTAGGAAAAAAAAGAAACCCCAACAACATAAGAGGTCAAATGAAATGCTGAGTCAAAATTACAGAAACTCCAGGATCTCTTTTGTTTGTTTCTCTGGCAGAAGACACATTACGTAGCTTGGTCCAAATGAATTTGACTCTGGAAGTCTTTCCTTCCCCAGAATATTTCTTTGTATTTCACAGATATCACCATCCATGGGATCCCTTCCCCCTCAACCCTGCCCCAGCTCATTTGTAGTGCTTGTTCAGGTGCCTTCTGAGGACAGAAGACCGACCTATCTCTGCCTTTAAGGGATGACTCTATATGTGGGAATTTTATGCACCCTGGTAGACTGATGAAGAAAACCACATGGGATAAGTATTTCTTTCAGAACCCCCAAATTGCATTATATAAAGACAAATGATCTCTGACTTTCATCAAAGAAACACCCAGAACTACTGCTAAATATTTGGCCATATCCTCATCTTTTGCTAAATTTTTTCTAATTATTCATATTTTCTTGCAAGTATATACAGCTTTTTTTGAAAAAGTCTCCTTCAATTTTTGATCTTGCGAAAAGCGGGGAGAGGATGTAGGCACTGACTGCAAACCTGAGGGACACACCAGGAATATGCAAGTTAATTTAGCAGGCAGGCAGGAAGAAAGAGGAGAAAGAAGCATTTTAACTTTATTTCCATTTTGTTGTTTACAATGGCTCCCCCAACCCCATACACTCGGGATTTTAACCCAGGGGTATGTGGCCTGCATTCTTCGGAGGTGATTGACCCAACCACTGCTCCACCAGAGCGCTCCTGGGAAGATGTTTTGAAGGGAAAGGAAGAGAGGAACACCAGGAACAGAACAGCATACATGGGAGGGAGCTAGACAAGTACTGGTGGTGGTAGGAAGCCGTGTTAATAGTTGGAGCAAACATTCCTTCTCAGAGAAATGAGGGTTTATGGACAAGTGTTAAAAAGTAGTGTTAAAAACAAACAGTAGAGCAGCTTACATTTGATCTGAGAACTCAAAAAGATGGATTGCAGCTACCAGAGCACCTGCAAAGGGGGAAGGCAGAGGGAGTCCCCCTTTGCCGACCAATATTGGCATGGAGGTGGGTGTCTTTCATCAAGATATTTTCTTTCCAAAATTCTCCTCCCCCTTTTTATTTTGGAGTTACTACTCTCCTAGTCTTAGGGTGGGATCTTCTATTTCTCTAGGTGTTCTTCAGTCTTCTCTATTATTAACAAGTAACAAAGTAATTATTCATAATTATAGGTAGCAGCGAAATGGGTTATTACATACCAAGAATTATGGTCAGCATGTTGTTATTTCATGCATTCCACCTATAGGATATTCTTATCATCCTTGTTAAAATGAGATCAAGAAAACCCAAATAGTGAGGAAGCTATCACAGCGATCATAGATTGCAGAATCCAAGCCCGTGCTCTAAATGACTAAACATGGAGTTTGTCACAGTTTTGGCATTAAGTTTCAGTCTTCATCCTTTACTGTTCAAGGTCAGACCTTTGTTTTGACAATTTCCTTCACTTTTCCTTACATATTTGTATGCCTTAAGAGTGTTTTTATTCTTACTGATTTCTTATTTTGTTTTGGTTTGGGCCTTTTCCTTTTATTTCTGTACTTTAAAATAAATTCTTTTTCTTACTGACTTCTTACGTACCTTCAAAACTAGCTGTGTTTACAAACTGAAGATGCAAAAGTTCAGGCAGAGGTACACAGAAGTGATGCTAGGAGTCTCTCATTGGGTCCTATCAGCTGGTGAGATGGTGCGTAATTTCATTTTGTCCCCCTGCTAGTGGAACTGTATTGCTTGATTAAGATGGTGTCAGCCAGATTTCTTTAGTGGAAAGTTAGCTAATTCCCTTTATAATTATTAAGAATTTGGGGTGTACTTAAAATCTGTGTAAATATTTCAATACAATACATCATCATTTTAATTTTGAAGCTCAGTTTGTCCCAGAACTGACTGATGGGACACAAACTGGCCTGTGTCCTTTTGACATTCTTTGAGCATGTCCTTATTTTCTGGCAAAACTAAAGGCCTCAGGCTCATCCTCTGCTCTTCTTCCCCAGTCCTGGAGTCAGCTATTTTGCCAAGAATTAAAATGAAGAGGAGAAAATGGGATTTAGAAGCCAAAATCTAGGTTAGATGTACTCACTGTTTTGTTGCATCACTACTCACAGACCCTTTCAGTGGACAGAATATATAATCTCTGTGAATGTGTGTGTGTGTGTGTGTGTGTGTGTGTGTGTGTGTGTACTTAGAAACTTAAATCTATGTTTACAAATAGAAATAAATACCTCCATTACTCGTCCACCAAAAGGTTCATTCTAACTTTCTTTCCATATCAGGAACTCTCTCAACAGTGAGAAATCTGGCTCCCATTTTCCTTAATATATTTACTTAGTGGATCAATCCTCTTTTTAAAACTTTTTATTATTTTTATGGCAGTAACTTTGATTTTACACATTAAAAATAAAACTCATATGTGTAGGTTCCCCACATGTGCAATTTCCCCAATTCCTAAGACATATGTCAACACACCCTGCCCTCCACCACATCACCCAGTGTTCTTCAGTGGGCTCTGCCACCACCTGCCCCACCCCCATCCCATTCCCTGTCGGTAACTTCAGTTATATGGCAAGTGTCCCAAGGGTTTGTTACACCTGTTCCTTTGTTTTGTTTTTTTTTATATTCACATTCCACCTATTAGTGAGATCATCTGCCAACTAGCTTTCTTCTTATGGCTTATTTCGCTTGACATAATCCCCTCTAGAGCCCACCATGTTGATTCAAACGGCAGAGTTTCATCTCTTCTAAGGGCTGTGTAGTATTCCATTGTGTATAAGGACCACATCTTCTTGATCCATCCATCTGATGTTGGGCACTTAGGTAATTTCCAGTTCTTAGCTATTGTGAATAGGGCCACAATAAACATGGGGGTGAATACATCTCTGTGGATGGTGCTTTTGTATCCTTTGGGTAAACACCCAGAAGAGGGATGGAGGGATCATATGAGGAATCTCAATAGTTTTCCTTAGGGGTTGCACCAATTTGCACTCCCACCAGCAGTGTAAAAGTGTTCCCTTTTCTCCATATTCTTGTCAACATTTGTTGTTTCCGTTTCCAGATTTCTGGATGATAGCCAGTCTCTTGGGTGTAAGGTCATGTCTCATTGTTTTCTTTTGCATTTCCCTGATAGTGAGCAGGAAGCCCGTTGGCCATTTGTATGTCCTCTTCAGAACAGTGTCTCTCCAGTTCCTCTATGGATCAATCCTCTTTTACATAATCAACCTCCCACCACTGCTGCTGCCCCGCTCCTGTTCACACTTGCTCTCTATACTCTACTCATGCTGACACCCTGAGGCCAGGTGGCCCCTCCAGTGGGGCGAAGGGAATAGCCCACACTGGACTGCTTCCGTGTGTGGGTGCCCTCCCCACCATCACTCCAACCTAACAGCTTTGGCTGTCTCCCCTCCCCTGACACACTGCCATACTGTGCCCTGACAATGCACATCCTCTCCTATATACTTGAAAAAACAACAAAACCCCACCATGATCTCTTTTGCTTGATATGAAACCTTTGTGAGAGCACTGAGATATTATTGCCCGTGATTTTTCTTCAGGGCTAGAAACAGAGTGACTTGGCCAAGGTTGGACAACTTACATAAAGCAGGCTCTGAATGTTGGGCTCTTTCTCCTCCACTGATTCATGTTTCTCTAAACATATGCTCCCCCCATTGATTTCTTTTAATAGATTCATTATAGAATTTTTGGCCTAAACGAGTTTGTTCTCCTACTGGAACACGTTATTGGCTGCCTGACCTAGCAAGGCAATATTTTCCAATTATTGAGATTTTGAGGACCCAAACATTAGGCCGGGCTTGGGGATCAAGGAAATCCTTATGATGGGGTGTTAAGGGTTCTAATTCCTTGGCTTCCCAAGGCCATTGGTTGCCCATATTAGTTCCGTCATAGACATCACGGGATGAGATATTGAGCAATTGGGTTATGGTTTCTGCCAAGGTTACAATTAGACTTTTTGCAGTTGTAGAAATGGGAACTTACTTTGTGACTCTTCATAGAAAGAGTGAAAAACTTGAAATGAAGAGCTTTTGTAAGTAACTGAGACTAATTGAAAATGTAGGGCAGTTCCCAGGTCCCCCCCTGTTCTATCAATTCAAATGCCAATTAGCTGTCCGGTTGTCCATTCACTTTCAGAAGAGTTTGAGACTAAAATTTACCAGCTTACAAGTACCAGCATTACAAATGGAGGCAGCGTCCCCTTTCTGAAGATGGGCAGCTGTCTCTGCCTTTTCCCAGGTGGCCAGGAAACACAGCTGCAGCACGGACAGTACCACTCTGTGGGCTCCTGGCAGCCGCTCCGGACTGTGGCGTTGCCTGGGCATACACGCTTCTCATTTACCTGTAAGTTCTTTCCCAACCTAAGCCTCCACATGTCTACAGGTCTCCCCATCCATTCTCAGCTGTGGCTGCGCATGCATCAAAGAACACAGACACTGGCTTTGAGGGGTTAAAAATCTGGGAATTATTAATTAAAGTACCCCCTTGTGGAGGCTCCTGACTTCTAATAATTTCTCTTTGGGTTGATAAATTGGGTGAAAACAGGTGCACTGGCCTTTGTGGGAACAGACAGAGTAAGTAGTTTTGTTGTACTCACGTGACCCTAATGTTTTTCCTTGGTATGAATAACGGGTGTGGAAAATTAGGGTTTTAGAGACAGTATTTCCTGACCGAGTTGTCTGGATACACCGGTTAGTTTTTAGCTCTCGAGCCTTCCATGAGCCACGGCAAAATGCAATACCTGCCAGAAATGACAGGGCGCGTAGGTGAATTATGGCCTCACGTTGTGAGACGCTGATCCTCTGAATCTTTAGCCCTGCGTAGACTAGTCAAGCCCCCAAGTGACTGGAGCAGGGCTGTTGTCGCATTGTCCGTGGCCCCCTCTTGGTTCCGGGAGGGCAGGGTCCAGGGTCGGTTGAGGAGGTGCGCGGTTGTTTTTGATGGTCACCTTGCAGAGATGGGCGGGATCAGGAATGCGTGTCCACTTAAGGGATGCAGGCATTACTGTGATGAATCCAGGGAACTATCTCTGCGACCGTGACTGTAGCAGGGGTGGATAAAATGACAACAAATGGGCCCTTCCAAGTAGGTTTTAGGGGTTGTACTTTCCATTCTTTTACCCACAGCGTCCCCTGGCTTGAATTGGCGTGTAGAGGGATTTAAACTTATGGGCTGCCTCTCTCTTAGCCAGTTATTAATGGCTGAGAGAGCTGAACCAGGGGCCTGGAACTGTGCCTTAGTGTGAGATTACCCAGTTCTTCCAAGTCTCCTTTCATGCCCTTCACTATAGAGGGTGGATGCCCATAAAGAACCTCAAAGGAGAGAAACCGGTTTGTTTTGTGGGGCTTGACCTAGTCCTTAGTAATGCCATTGGTAATAACCGGTCCCACTGAAAATGGGTTCTTTGGCATAATTTACCTATAACTGAAGGGTCTGGTTCATCTGTTCGACTTTTCCTGAGCTTTGGGGCTGATAGGCCACATGTAACTTACAAGTAATTCCTACACTTTTTGCCACCAACTGTACCACGTCAGCCACAAACACTGGCCTGTTGTGAGATCCGATGGAGACTGGAATTCCAGAACGGGGGATGATATTTTTTAGCAAGAGTTGAGCTACCTCGCGGGCCTTTTTCTGCACATGTTGGGAAGGCTTTCACCCATCCTGAGACGGTACGGATGAAGACGAGTAGGTACCAGCACCCTTGGGCTCGGGGCGTGTCAGTGAGGTCCACAACTAGGTGTTCAAACGGGGTCCGCCCACAATCTGCCCCGGTGGTGGTGGTATTCTTGGTCCCTGTCCGGGGCTGTTTCCAGCACACAGGTCACATCTTTCGCAGACAGCTCTGGTTATGCCAGAGTTTTGGGACACAGAAGTATGGGCCTATCGTGGCCTCAAGGGCGGTTTGGCCAATGTGAGTTCCCTGACGGAAATGTTTGACAAAAGTAGGTGCCAGAGGCTCAGGGAGGCTATCTGACTGTCTGTAAATGTCCACCATCCATCTGGCAAAAAGTTTCCCTGTTTGGTTTCAAACCATGTGTACTCTTGTTGTGAATTCTTTGGGTCCCTCTCGGCTAAGGGAGTGGGAAACAGAGTGGCGGTTAAGGCGGCTGGGGCCTGACTCACCTTGAGGGCCGCATTTTTTGGCAGACGTCTTAGCTAACATAATTCTACTGTTTTCCTCTAAACACCTTTTTAACCATGAGGGTCAAGTGAGGACTACATTTTGGCAACTGTCAGTGTATGGAAATTGATCGGGTGCCCTGGTTCTTCTGTAATCACGTGGTGCACTCTGTTGATCGCATCTCTTTTCAAGGACCCCTCAGACAGTCACCCTACTCCAAACGTGGGCCATTCTAGTTCACACAGGAGCCTCAGTCTGTCTGGGGTCCACTTAACTGCATTATCCCCAGAATATCCTTTTTGAAATGTTTGGTCATACACTCTAAGGGTGTAGGCTTGCTTTGACTCCCCACGCCCTGCCCCTGACAAACAGCAAGACAGAAAGAAAAGGGAAGGGGGTTGTGGGAGAGAGGTAAGGGGTCCTCTCTCCTGATACAGATGATAAAGAAACAGATGCACCCCTTATTGGTGACCTGGATGTGGTGGCGCGGTCAGGAATCACACCTACACAGGATCCGCACTTGCTCGGTAGCCTAGCTACTCAGTCACACACATTCCCATCACTTCTCCACCCCTCCACCCAAATACCTGAGTCATGGTTTTGTGCCCCTTTCCGGGTTCCTTGGTGCTACCGAGGTCGACACCCCGTTGCGCTGGGAGTGGGCCTTCCTTCCACGGAGCAAGAGGTCCGTTGGTGCCAGGCAAGGGTCAAACTCCGATGACAAGGAGGCTCCGGCTGCCGGCCAATGCACCAGAAATGTTGCAGGCCCCCTTCACAAGGAAATGGTACACAAGGCTTTATCAGGAAGCAAGATTTAGCTGTCCCGCTCGCAGTGGCTCAGCAGATTCGCATCCAAACGTTGAGCCCCCGTTGCACCGGGGCTCTAGCTTTTATACTTTTATACTTTTCAGCCAGCATCCTACACACGCAGTACAGTATGTCTTTCATTTACAGTTACAAAAGTTTCCGGTAGTTACATTGATCTGCAGAGCAGCGCATCCTTGTCAAGGCCTTCTCCCTTGTTAGGGTAACCCTGCAGTCTTCCAAACCGCTCCTCCACCAGGGAGCGCCAACATTCAACAGTTCTTAACTCGTGTCGTTTTCACTCCAGGGTCATCTTTCTCTATTCAATACGTGTTAGATATCTTTATTCGTCAGCTTAACTATCTAAATCCTTCATTTAAAACTATTAATTTATGAATATGCCAATTACTCGGGTATTTTTGCCTATCCCTTTTCCTAAGAGTCAGCATCACCAGTACTTTATCCCAGAGTTGGATCTGGAAAGCATTCGAATTTAAGTCAGGTTATTTACAAACACGCCGGGGTCCTTCCTCCGCCAACCACAAGTCAAGGATGGGCCCTTTCCGCGCACAGATGAACGAACTCCTTTTGGGGACAGCCCCCGACCCCAAGCAGCGGCTCCAGCAACACGCTCACATCCTAGGGAATTCGGGAGCGACGTTTCCAAGTCTGAATGCGCCGGCGCGCCCCAGCACACAAGCGGAGCGACACCCGCGCGGCGGGTAAGCAGCCCCAGGGTCGACCCACCGAGGTCGCGGGGCGGCTGCTAGCTGACTGGATTTCCCCGCGTCGGGAGGTAGCCCGGTGGGCTCCAAGTTCTTCGGGTCCCTCCTCAGCGCACAGCCGCAGCGCGTGCCACTTTTCACTGCGCAGGAACTTCCCGGCTCGTCCTTCACTCAGAAACACAGAAGCCGGCTTTCGGCACGTGCCCTCCTCCCGGAGCCGCGCTTCCCTGCCGCCGCGCGTGTCCTCAGAGAGCCTCTGCCTCCCCCCGCCGCCCCGCCTCCCCGCCCTCCCGCGTGCCCTTCAGCCTCTCCCTCCGCCCGGACGACGCGTGGGGAGCCGGGCCCGGCGCGCGCGGGCGGCGGGACGACGTGCGCGAGACGCACGGCCCCGCGCGGAGCGCCGGAAGGAGCCGGTTCGGGGCCTCGCGCGCCGTGCGCGCGCCGCCTCCTCCCCCGCCCGGCCCCGGCCTCGCGCGCGCGCGCACTGAGCAGCCGCCGCCGCCGCCGCCGCCGCCGCCGCGCCGCCGCCGCCGCCGCCGCCGGGGCTGCTGCTCCGGCTGCTGCAGGAGGCGGCGCTGGCAGGCGGCTGCGCTCGCTCCAGTGGGCGAGCGGAGCAGCGAGCGAACGAGCGTGTGTGTGTGTTTTTTAAAGATGGCCGGAGCGGCGGCGGCGGTGGCCGCGGGAGCAGCAGCTGGAGCCTCCGCGGCAGCCGTGTCGGTGGCGGCTCCCGGCCGGGCCTCGGCGCCCCCGCCGCCCCCGCCGGTGTACTGTGTGTGCCGGCAGCCGTACGACGTGAACCGCTTCATGATCGAATGTGATATCTGCAAGGACTGGTTCCACGGCAGGTAAATAAACCCCCTCCAGCCCCGCCGCCGCCGCTGCCGGCCACCGGCCAACCACCGCCGCGGTGCCGGCCGCCCGCGCCCCCCGCCGCCCGGCCGCCGCGCCGCGCCGAGCGCCCAGGGGCCCCGGCGCCGAGCCCCCGGCCCGGGCATCGGGGCGCGCGGGGCCCCGGGCTCGCCGGGCGCCCGGCGGGCTGAGGAGGGCTGGTGGGATCGCCCGGCCGGGCGAAGAGTCGCCACAACAAACGGGAACAAAGGGGGCCGGCCGAGAAGTTGGCAGGGGGAGACCGGGGCGAGGGGACGCGGCCGGGGCAGGCGCCGGCGGAGGCGGCGGGCGGAGCGCTGGCCGGGCCCGTCGCCCCTGGTCGCGTCCGCAGCTCGGCCGCCGCCCCGCCCGCCCGGGGCTCCTGGCCCGAGTGGCCGCCCGCCGCGCCTTCCTTCCGGGGGCGACCAGCCGCCCCAGCGCAGGGTCTCCAGACAGTGCCCTGCTCCCCTCCCCCACCGCGGTCCCCGTCGCGCCCCCTTCCCCGGGCTTTCTCAAACTTCGGCGGCCGCGGGCGCTGGGACGGGGGCGTTGGGAGCGCCAGCCCGGCGGGGCTCCGCGGGAGTAAACAGCAACAGATGAGGCACGGGCGGGGACTGGGACAGTGCCATTCTGAAGTTTGGGCCCGGGTGGGAGCAGGGGGCGGCGGGGCGCCTGTCCCGGCCCCCAGCACACCCCGTCCCGGCGGGGGTGGCGCGGACGGAGCGGGCGACCGGGCGGAGGGGACAGCTTCTGTCCCAGACCCTCCGCGCCGCCCCCGCTCCGCGGCGCAAACTTTTCAGAGTGCTATCCCCTGTCCCCCGAGGGACCGGCGCCCCCCGGGCGGCACGGGGCCGGGGTGCCGGGTGCGGGCCAACTTTCTCCGACCGCCGGCTACTTTGGGTCGGCTGCTGGGGGCGGCGGCGGCGGCGAGCGTCACCCTTTGCTCAGCCGCTGCTTGCGTTTCGGGTTTGACGTTTGTGAGCTCAGGCCGCCTCCGCCGCCAGGCCGCCGACTCGTGTGTTTTGTAATCAAAGTGTGAGGCTAATAAAGGGCGGCGCCACAGCCTCTTGACTCCGGCGTGGGAGGGATTTGCAGGCATTTAAACAAAGAAACTAGTTGGGGTTGGGCTCCCAAAGTCCTTATTTGGGTGTTGTGGCAAAGCCCGCGGTCACCTTTAGGCGAAGCAGGTTTCCCTGGCACCGTTTGGTATCGTCTCTTGGCGAGAGTACGCTCCCGGGTAATAGCAGATATGGTGACTGATTGTAGGAAGTGTCCTTTGATTGACAGCAGGACATTTAAATACAGCCTCCGCTTCCCCCTCCCCAATTTTACAGAAACACTACAGGACCAGGCCAGATGTCTTAGTCTCCCTCTACTGGCTCTGTGAGAGAAAGCCAGTGAAATTACAGCGTTCTTTTCAATATTTAGTGCTAGGTACAGTTAGTTTTACTTAATTTCCAAGGTCACATAGTTTTACTTAATCCGTTTTCAGGTTGACTGACAGTTCTGACAATAGCAACAGAGAGCTTTGTCAAGAACCGTCCTTAACTGTGTATATCCGAGAACCTTTGAACGCCTGGGCTATGTTTGGGGAATATTATTACGACCTTGCCACTGTAATAAAGAATAAATTATTTAGCATCTGTTTTATATTTTGATGCTTTTTAATATTTTAACATATGTAAAGCTGAGATTTGGAGATACTAGAGTTTGCCAGTTCTCTTTCTGCATTTCTTGTTCTGATAACGCGTTCTAGGTAAACGATATAGAAAATATCCAAAAATCTGGAATGAAATAAAACTAGACTCCCTGATCATTATGTAAATTCTGGTTTGTTTTATTCAAAGACTTGCTTTAGCTGCCTGAGAAACTTACCTTGTTGCACAATGTAGAGATTTAATAGGACATTTTAGACTAAACATTTATTTGCCTTAATTTAAATAGGGACACACTATAACCATGAAAAATTATAGGTAGTTTTAGGGAATCCAGAAGCCATATAATACATGATTATATTCTCTCTACATTGGTGAAAATTTAAGTATGTATTTGTAAGCAGAAGTTTAAAGGAAGAAAAGAGGGCATATGTGAAGGAGAGAAAATGAGGCTTAAACAAGTTACACTCTGCTTTGTCACATAAATTGGTGTGATTTCATCTCTGTGGAAGTGACTCTGAAATGTTTTTTGAACCCGGGGTTTCAGACTACCGTTTCTTAAGACTTTAATGTAGCTCAGATGTCAAAAGTTAGAAAATTTAATGATAATGCCCTGTGATGCAGAAGCAGTATCTTATTAACAAGTTTAATTCTTAGTGATGTATTAGTAATTTGGGGCTTATTTATTTTTCCTGCAATCAATATTTGTTGTAATGTTATTGTACCATGAAATGGTAGAGCAGCAGTTAGGTCAGTTGCCTCCGAAGGACACAGTTTACATACGCCTGGGTTCAAGGACCCAGGGGTGTGGGGGTGTGGGGAGGGTGTGGGGCTGGAGCAACCAGTGTGAACAACTCAAAAAAGGGAAATGAAATAAAATGCTTCTTCCTCCTCTCTCTTCCTGCCTGCCTAGCTACTCACCTTCATTCCTACCTGTACCTTTTCTTAAAAAACAAAAAAAAAAGGAAAAGAAGCAACTGATTGTTTACTTGAACACAGCAAAATGTTGCTCATGTTAATTATTAATATCATTTGCTTACATGTGAATTGGCCCCTACCCTACTGAGGTATATCCTTACCCTGTGCTCAGCTTTCCTTTGATTTCCAGCGGGGTGGTCCATCTGAGAGAAGGAAGAGGGAATAGGAGCGTGCATGCAGAGAATTGTTTTTACCAGTGTAGTTTCTTGGTAATTTTATTTCATCAAGTGGAAGATTTTTTTTAAACTGTAGGAGCCATTGAATTTTGATATTTTGGTGTACTCTGCCGGGAGATCTAAAAAGTGTTTGCCCTAATTTATCCTGACAGGGAAGGTGTTTTCAGCCAGGTAGTAGGGCAGAAAGAAGCAGCTTCTCCAGTCTTGAGGGTGTTGAATTTGGATGACATCCTTGATGTTCAGGAATTCCCATCCTCAGTCTGCCCAAGCCTTTTTTTTGCAAGCGAGAGGGGAAAAGAACACTTGCCAGGGTACAATGCATAATTGATACCCTAGGGAGAGTGAGCTGGGGCCTTACCAGGATTTTCCTGGAAAGGTTCCTTCCAGCCTGGAGATGGAGTTCTTCCTCACTGAGTCCTTAGTGGAATCCAGACAATGGCCATCTTTCCTGATGATATCCCACCCCTAATCTCTAGGCTGGAAGTCTTTCCTGGTACTCTTACAGCACCCCATGTAAAACGGCACCATTGCGCCAATTAAATGGTAGTATAGTGTCTTATCTCCTCATTAGAATGTAAACACCCTTATGAGTCTTTTAAGTCATGTATTCTTTTTGACTTCGAAAAGTAATATGGAAAAATTTGAAAGTACAGAGAAGTATCATGAATAAGAAAGAGCTCATGACTTGCAGAGATAATCACTATTTCAACTTTAAAATATATATGTATTGCCGTGCCCAGGTGGGTTAGAGGTTAAGTCCGCAACCTGTACATCCGGTTAGCAACTCTGGACCAGGGAGGGCGCAACTAACCTGAGTAACTAAATAAAAATAAATAAATGCTGTTTCCTCCTTTCTCTGCCTCTCTGCCTGTTTGCCTGCTCACCTTCATTCCTGCCTGCACCTTTCCTTTTTAGAAAAAAAAAAAAGAAAAAAATATGAATATCATTTTAAAGACAAAATTGGGATTTGTTTTATGCATTTACCTGACTTCTCTGATTAATGTATAATTTATCTTCTATCTCTAATGTTCTTTGAAATCATTTTCAGTGGCTGCAAAGTGTTTAACTTCATAGATGTGCAGTACATTTTGAAGTGCCCCTCTTTTATTTACCTGTTTACTCTTTTTCTTGTATTTCCTATTAAGGGACAGTTGACATCCCTTTGGACACACCACTGTGCACATGTTTCCTTAGAGTAAATCAAATGAGTTCATCCATGTAAAACATTTAGAAGAGGATCTAGCACGCGCAAGTACGCAAGAAATTTCCTTTAAGTGGAATTATTAGTCACAGGGTACAGATATTTTTAGTTTTCTTGTGCTTATTATCAGATTGCCCTCCAGAAAGGTTATTCCAATTTATTCTCTCACCAGCACTACCCACTTTCTAGTTCCCTGTATCTTCATCAATCTAGGTGTTATTAACCCCACCCCCCACCCGCACCCCCTAAAAAGTATACATCAATACTACTACTTTTTTTTTTAAAGAAAAGATGCAGGCAGGAAGAGAGAGGAGGGAGGAACATCTTATTTACTTTCATTTAGCTGTTCATTTGGTTGTGCCCCCTCCCAGTCCAGGTCCTTGGCATGTGTGTGGACACTGCCTGGCGGACTTAACTGCTAAGCCACCAGGACACCATGCTTTAGTTATTGAAAAGTTTTATAAATTTACCAATATGGTAGCTGACAATACAGTATTTTATTATTTAATTTTATGTCTTGTTCCTGACTTTAATGGATTGCCGCTGGTATTTGTTTTATCATTAAGTATAATGTTGGTTTTGGTCCAGAGTTTGCAGCGTTGTTCTTGGTGCTAGGAATATCGCAGTAAGCCAAACAATGTCCTTATTTGCTTGTAACTTCTCTTCTAGCCGGGGAAGATAGATGAACAAATATACGTGATAAAAGAATGTGAAGTGCTGTGAATTAAAACTGAGTGGCGGGAGAGAAAGAACTTGGGGCAGTAGTGAGGCTGCTTTCATATGCTGTGATCATGGAAGTCCAATTTTACTAGTTGAACAAAATATATTACAACATGGGAATCTTATCTCAGACTGCTTAGAGGCACTGACATTTAGTTCTCTCATCAAACTTTTTTTTTAAAACACCAGCTTGGGGTGAATTTCTACTTGGTAGGTACTCATATCCTGTATTCTTAAGTATGAAATTGAGTTTGTTAGTCATCCAGGGGGAAGGATGACTTTATATTGATGAAATGGGGGAGCTGAAGAACAAGAATGGAATCGATAAGGAATAATTTTATTACCAAGCAAGCTTTGTTGACTTGAGCCATTTAAAGTCCACAACAATTTACAGAACTCTTGAACAGTTGGCCAGTGCTGATCTTGCAGCTGCTACCAAGTTTTTGATTCTTTTTGGAAGTCACAGTGTTATGGTGTGGTGATTATTTACTTACTTTTTCATTAATATTAATGTTATACTTTCCCCGTTGTATTTCCTCATTGCATTTTGCCATTACAAGCAATAGTATAATGAAAAACCTCATACATATGCATTTTCATATTGTTGGAGGTATATTTTTATGTTGGATTGCTGGAAGTGGGATTTCTTGATCAAAAGATAAGGGAGAATATCATGGCAGTTTGTGTGATTTTTTAATGTATTTGTTTGAGCTCTGGCTCCTTTCACTGGAGAATGGTTTTGGAAGCTAAGATTTGGCATTTGGTGAGCTCGTTTCTTCCTGGCCTTTTCAGCAGACAGGGCTTGGAAATACGCTGATCATAATACATAGACACACTTGTATTGTTTTCTGTTTATCTCTATATTAAAAACCATACATTTTTATAAAAATACTTTCTTATCCAAATCCATAGGGTTCATTTAAACCTTCCCTTTTTTTAATCCAGCTGAGAAACCCAATCTACAATGTATTTGTTTGTTCAATATCTAGCGTATAAGAGAGTTCTAGAATCGCTAACCTTGCAATAACTCATAATAAACAAATTTACTAACTAGATTACAGTATTCATGTATGCTTGTGTCTTTAGCCTTATAATTTCTAACGGTAATTTAGGTTAAATCATTTTCCCCCCTGCTTTAGTGTGTCAGGTCATTTGTTTGTAATAGTTAGGTTTATTTGTTATTGTTTGTATTACATTTTGGATTCCTCCCACATCCTGGTTTCTTTTAATCATGGGTTTATATTTTGAGACTGTAGAACATTACTGTAGTTCTAAGAAATCAGTTGTACAAAAAGCTCCACAGAAGTGTTGCCGTTTTCATCCCTGCTTGGCTTTTCCACCCATCTCCTGTAAGTAATCACTTCATTCTTTCCATATAGCTCGTCCCTGTTCTTTTTCACAGCTGCCTAGTATTCCTCTGTGTGGATGGACACTGCTCTCTTCAGCCATTTTCCTGTATAAAGCTATTTATAGTATTTTGCAATTATAAACAATGGTATAATGAGAAACCTTGTGTATATATATTTCCTTACTGTTGTAGGTGTGTCTTGAAGTTGGATTACTAGAAATGGGATTGCATGGTCAAAATATAAATGTAGATGTTATCTTATTAGATTGATCAGATTTCCCTCCAGAACTGCTGAACTGATGCGCATTTCCACCAGACGTGTATGGAGAATGCCTCTTTCCCCACGTTCTTTCCTTCAGGATGTTATTGTCATGTTTTTAATTTTTGCTAGTCTTATAAGGTGAAAATGTTATCCATGTTTTAATCTGCATTTCTCTGATTATTAATGAGTTTGAACAATTTTTCGTATGTTCAAGGAACATTTTTCTTTCTCTTTTGCTTTTTTGGAGATGTCTTTTTCAGATTCTATCAAATTTTTGGTCCTTTGTTCCTCAGTTTTAAGAGCTCTTTATGTTTTAGGGACATTAGCCATTTGTGGCCCCTGTTTAAAATTTGTTGTTATAGTTGTTTGTTTTGCGTAATGGTAGATTGTTTTTTTGCCATGTAAGTTAAAAATATAATTTATGTAGTCATAATTATCAGTCTTCTATTGGCTTTGGATTTTGAGTCATGATTAACAAGACTTTCTCTCCCCCAATATTAAAGTGGATTTTATCTCTGTTTTCTTTAATACTTGTGTGGTTTTATTTTTTTATACTTTTATCCTTCATCCATGGAGTTTATTCAAATATATTGTATGAAATAGGGATATACTTTTTTTTCTAAATGGCTAACCAATTGTCCCAGCACTATATATTAAAAAGGTCATATTTGCCCCAGTGCCATGACATTCCACTTTATTGTATGCTGAAATTCTGACATACCTGAATCCATTTCTTACTTTTTATTCTGTTCCACACATCTTTGTCCTTATGTACCAGCACCACACTGTTTTTTGTTTTAAAGAAAGGTGCAGGCAAGATTGAAGGCAAGTAGGCAAGAGGCGGGAAGGGGAAGAAGCATTTTATTTTATTTTTGTTTAGTTGTTCACGCTGGTTGTTTTCCCTCAGACCCTGGACTCGAACCCAGGGATATGTGACCTGCACTCCTTTGGAGGCAACTGACCCAACCGCTGCTCCACCTGGGCGCGCCTACACTTTTAATTATGGAGCATTTCATAGTTTGTTGTTAAGTTTGGTAAAGCTAATCTAAACCTTGTAGTTATTTGTTTTCAGTGCTTTAAAAGCACTGAAGGTTGATTTTTCCATATGAACTTTAATAGCAACTTTTCTAATTTTACTAGAAAGCTTATTTATATTTATTGGTATTATATTAAATGTGTGCGTTAACTCAGGGGAACTGACATTTTTAAAATGCTGAGTCATTCTATTCAAGAACAGGGATGTCTGTGTCTACTTTTGTGTCTTTTAGATATGTTTTAAAGTTTTTATATAGATTTTATGCATTTGTTCAGTTTATTCCTAATATATAATTTTCTCTAATAAGATCATAAGTGGGTTTTTTTTCCCTACCATTTACTTACTGTTATGCTTTGAGCACCAGGTTTTCACAAGATGTTTTTGATCTTGCTGTGTGACTGAAAGAATTCTTGAGTTACTGTCTTGTGTTATTGTTCACTAGAGGTTCCTATGTAGTTTAACCACTGATTTACTTGAGCTCTAAATAATTTATCTTCTCTAATTGCACAGGCTTACACCCCTAATGTAATGTTAAATAGAGAAGGAGATAGTGGATATCCCTGCTATGTTCCCAGTTTTGGTAGAAATGTCCCTAATGTTTCCTCATAAAATAAAATAAAATAAAAACTTTAGACCTAACTTAGTGTGTTAAGCAAGTATCCCTTAATGTTCCCTGGTGGCCTAGCAGATAAGCCCACTGGGCGCAGTCCATATAATATCCTAAGCACCCATGTTCACGACCCAAGGCTGGAGTAACAACCAAGATGAACAACTAGATAAAATAAATGTTTCTTCCTCCTCTCTCTTCCTGCCTGTCTACTCACCTTCATTCCTGCCTGCACCCTTCCTTCGAAAACAAAAGCAAAACAAAACCCTCAATTCCTTTTGCTTTTTTAAAAATTATGAATGGATGTTGGACTTTGTCAGACTTTTTTAGCATCCGTGGAGAGAAAGAGTCATATTTTTTTAGATCTTTTCATATGACTGTAACATTTTTCAGTGTATTTTATCGCTAGCTATGAACAGCCTCATGGAAAAATATTATCCACTAGGTGATTCACTATTGGATATTCAGGTTATATTCTGTTTACGTTTTGTATCTAAATTTTAAAATATTCTGTACCTAAATTTAAAAATATACTGCCTTTGGTAATTTTTAGTTAAAGCAAAATAGACGTAAGTGACGTAGGGACAGATAAACACTGAGCAAGTAAATGAATATAAGACGACTCTCTAAACGATTAATGACCCAGGAATTTCTTTAAAGCAGCATTTTCTAAATCGGTGTTTTGTGAACCCTAGATATGGAAGGTCTTGTAGTAGTTCACTTCTTTTAATTCATTGTTTTAAAAGGCAGTGACTATTTTCCTTTTAAAATGGATTAGTTGGCACAGGAGGTGGGTGGGCCGGTTAGGTCGATCATTTCTGAAGGAGCAAGCCACCTACCCCTGGGCCTGGGGTCGGGGCAGTGGGCCATGGGTGGAAAGCAATCAGTGTGAACAGCTGAATAAAAGATAAGATAAAGATGCTTGTCCACCTCTCCCTTCCTGCCTGCTTGCCTTCATTCCTGCCTGCAATTTTCCTTTAAAAAAAATTAAAAAAATAGAATGGATTGATTCGAGAGCCTCTTGAGTGTATATGAACTAGCATATTTGGGATGGTTGGTAGAAATCAGTTCAGTGTTCTCAAGATTGTTACCAGGTTGGTATGTCATTCAGTTGAATGCTGCTGGCTACCCTGATGGTCTTGACTTTAAGTTTTGTTTTTTTAAGAAGAATTTTCAAACATACACAGATGTAGACATTACAGTACGGTGTGCTTCCAGGCACGCAGCACTCTGCTTCAGTGATGATCTGCTTATGACCAGTCTCGGTTTATTCCGCCCCACCCCTCCCACTTCCCTTGCACTTGATGTTCTTTTGAAGCAAAATTATGATGTGTCATTATATCTAATGAATATTTCAGCATGTATGTTTGTAAGATAGGCCTCTATGACAAAAAACGACAATAACTTCATCACACCTAAAATTGACAATTTATTAATCTCATCAAATTTTAGTCCTAATTTCTAAATGTCTCATAAATGTCATAATTATTTTACTGTTCGTTTGATTTAAGATTCAAACAGTGTCCATGCATTATGCTTATTATATCCCTGCAGTGTCTTTTTAACATGTTCCTCTTTTCCCTGTAAACTATACTTGAAAAGAGAGAAACTTAATCAAATCTGGGTTGTAGCTTCCCAAGAATATTTTATAAGAGGGCATGTAGTCTTCTGTCAGGAGACACACAGCGTCTGGTTGGTTGGCTCCTTTTTTATAATCACGGCCATTGATTTAAGCCAATATCCATTCACTCATTCATCGGCCATTACAGAATGGTATTTTAATTACACGAGTCCTCCATGTATTTGCTGGAATACTTTCATAAAGAGAAAATTTTTCTCCATTTGCTCCTTTGATTACCTGGTGGTGCAGTTCGTGTAGGAATAACAGAATTAAATGCTTGATTCTTTGCACTCACCTCTACTTTTGAAATTTATTGGCTTACTGGCATCCTCTGTTATTATTGAAAGGAAAACTTTAATTTGTATTTATTAACTTTGAGCAATATAAAGAAGTAAAAAGACAACAAACATCCATGTCTTAAAAAAAAAAAAGAAACAAAAATTTTGGTGAGAAATTCAAGCAATATAGAAAGATTTTTTAAAGTGAAAAGTGAAAGTCTCATTTCCATACTTAAGTATCCTTTCCCCATTGGTAAATACCATTAAAAGATCATACTGTATGCAAGGTCGTGTAACTTCCTCTTTTTCACTTATTAAAGTATCCTGGAGGTCTAAGGGGGCTTCTTATATCAGCATATACAGGTACTTTATTATTTTCATTAGCTGCTTAGAATTCCATTCTGTGGACTCACCACAATATACCTGTTTCTCTGTTGATGGATGATTCATCATTTAGCTCATGTCATTCCCCCTCCCCCACCACTTAATCCCTGCTGCAGCACGTATATTTTTGTGTTTCACATCTTTATTTTTGATGAGCTTTTAGGTATCCTTAAGGCAGCTTTCTAGCATTATACATTTTGAAATTGTTTTCATCTGTAGTCATATTTAAAAGTTTATATTCTAAAAGGACTGTGGATCAAAGACAGGAACTGTAAGGGACACTGACACTGAAATATGATGAGTGATGCTGAGCTTAAACATGCTATGCAATTTAAGATACTTCTTACCAAGACTGTTAACTGCATTCATCTAAGAATTTTAATACATTGAAAATCAGTGTTAAAGAAAATACAGTGACATATCCAATTTGTATTTAATTATGGAGAGGAAGGAATATAACACTTTCAGAATGTTTTGGGAAGTACTGAACTTCTCTTACTTTGTAATTTGCAAGTGTTGTTTTCCTTGAGCACAAAACACAGAAATTTCAAGCATCTAATATTGCCTCCTGTTTATCAGTAACAACAGTTTGACATCATGTGCACTAAATGACAAAATAACAAATGCTGGGGGAACCTCTACCATGGTAGATACTTCGGTGTAGTTTATGTGCAAAAGCTGTTGTAGAATGAGCACTATAGTGTCCTGTAGAGACTTGAATATCAGTGTGAAAAATAAAATTAAATGGTCTCAGGGGATGTGCCTGGAGATCTTGGAGATGTTCCCACTGCACAGGAACCTCATAGACTATTTTTAAAAAGTCCAGAGGAACAAAAGTCAGAACAACAAGAGTGTTGGGACAACATCCTTAGGCAGAGGCTTTCTGGCCCGTTCCCATCAGTGACTTCAGAAATTTTTCTGTGGTGACCACATGGGAGCTTTCTCTCCCAGCGACTGGGTTGTGGGTTCCTGGGGGTTTCTTCTTCTCTGAGCTCCCACGGTGGCTCACCTGCCATGGTGTGCTGTAGACGTGTGCACAGGCCTTTTCTCTTCATCACTTCACGAAGGAACCGTGGGATGTAAACTATCTGCAGACTAGAGGAATTTTAACTTTTTAACTTAATTTGTCACACATCTGACTCATATTCTTCTCTTACATTCTTCCTGTTTCAGCACTATTTTGAGACTGGTTTTCTGTGTGCCTGGTTTTCTTTGAGTCACTTTACTTTTTTTTTTTTTTTTTGCTAGCCTATCCTTATTCTCTGTAAATCACAGAATCAACATTTTCTTTGAGCTCAGGGTTCCTGGGAACGCTGAGTTCCGCCTGTTTGAATCAGGGACGTCTTCCTCAACACCTGTTTTTCCAGCTCCCCGAATTTTCCTGTTCTGGCCTCTCCCTTTGTGGCACATAGCCTCTGGCGGGAGGGATTGGATGCCCGGATCTGAACTTGCTGTCTCAGTTTTCCCTTTCCTTAAACCCCTTGTTGGACTTGATTTCCCCTGAAAGCTTCGAGTCTTTCCCAGCCCGTGCTGCAGGATCGCCTTGCAGGGGCTGCCCATCTCTTCACGGCTGTTTCCCAGGGAATCTCTCTTCCCCTCCTGCTCCTTGCAGGGCGTTTTGTGTTTAGCTTGTCCCTTCAGCAGCTCCAGGGCTCTGAAAGGTTCTTTTGTTTCTTCGGACCAGACCGAGGATGACTGTGGCATAAGTGTCTTAGGACTTTGAGATCAAGTGATGTTAGGATATGGGTGACCCTCCTTTCCTCTTCTCCACATTGCTGTTTCTTATTTCATCACACCGTCACATTTCAGGCTTTCACTGACCACCATCATTTGGACTGCCATATTTGTGTTAGCCTTTGTAATACCTGTTTAATATTTTTCAAACAACCTTTAATGGCTTTGGTTTTTTAAATTGTTTTGTCCTAAACAGAAGTACCAGTTAATCACATATTTCAGATGCTCATTACACAGTTTAATATTTGGAAGAAAAGATATTTATAGAGATAAAAGGATACAGATTTCTTTAATGGAAGTAAAGAATTAAAGAATTTTTTTTTTTTTTTTTTTTTTTTTTTTTTTTTTTAGGAAAAAGTGCAGACAGGAGTGAAGGCGAGTAGGCAGGCAGGGAAAGAGAGGAGGAAGACTTTGTTTTTATTGGGTTGTTCACATTGGTTGTTTCTCCCGACCCCGTGTCTTGAATCTGAGACCTTGGGATATATATGAATTGCGTCCAGTGTGTATTAGACCACTAGGCCTCCAGGACAAGCCAGATTAAAGAACTTACCCTATAGAATGGCTTTGCGAAGCAGGAGGCCCTACAGAGTTTGGCAGGACATGCTGCCCTGGCCTTTTGTTCCCATCAAGGAGCCTGTTGACAGTGAGCATGCCAATTGGGAACTGGATCCCATGAGGTCCAGCCATCCCATCAGGTCTTCTTTACTTCTTATCTAAATGGTGCCCGGCAGGTTTGTAACTTCTTACAACTTCAGCACATTTCTCAGTGTTGTGGCAGAACTGGGCGACTTGAAGATCAGCTTCTCTGATGTACGGTCTTCCTAGCAGGCTTCCAACCTCTGTTTTACATCTACTCCTTAGTTATGCACTACTGTACCTTGGTAGATCCTTGAGCTGGGGCAGTCAAAAGTATTCTGCATGCACTGGAAAGAAAGGATCTGTACGTGATTAAAAGTTGCGAGTCTTTTTTGCCAAAATAGATATATATTCTTGAAATGACATTTTTTACTCTTAAATCTTTTTATTCTAGTTGTTTTTGTGTTGTTAGTACTACATATCATGTATTCAGCCTTTTATATATGAGACCCAACTGGTAAAGTTTGCTTTAGTATGGAAAGGTCTATTTTGAGCTTTAAGAAATTCATGAAATGTGCCACGCCCTTGTGGCGTAGTGGTTTGGTCACCGGCCTCTGGTCAAATTGCAGATCACATCCATCCCAAGGACCAGGCTTTGCATCCTGGACTGAGTAGAACAACTAAGCTGTACAACTAAATAAAAATAAATGAAGTGCTTCTTTCTCCTCTCTCCTCCTACCTGTCTGCCTACTTGCCCTCATTGCTGCCTGCACCTTTCCTTTAAAAAGCAAAAACAAACCAGGAAATATAATTTCAGAAAGAAAAGGAGGCCGCTGTCTCCCATTCTCTTTCATCTATTCAGACATGGCTTCAACGATTACCCCTCTCCCCCACGATATAATTCTTTCTCATTAATGTGCATAGTATATAACTGTCATTAAAAATAAACAAACAAAAAACAAAAAAACCCCAACATTACTGAAAACAGTTTCTTTGACCTGGCAGTCTTCCTTCAGACAGCAGCACCGTTTTGTTTCTCCCTTTAAAACAAAACTCATCAAAAGAATTGTCTTTTTTTGCTGTCTCCAGTCCCTCTTCTCTCTCTCTTTCCCTAATTGGGTCTCATTCTCTCTGACCCCAGCCCACTTGGGTTTCCATCTTTACCACTCCACTAAACAGCTCTTATCAAAACAACTCCTTCCTTGGCTTCTAGGAAATTCAGCTTGTTTTCCTGCCACCTCCTTCTAGCCTTCTTATCTCCCTGCTCTGTTAACACCAGAGTTCCCCAGGGTTTGGTCCTCAAGAGATCTTTTTCCAGCATTTACCTGATACCATGACTTCAGATTTCATCGGTATGTGGATGATTCATAAATTTTTCTCTTTTGTAGACCTCTTCCCTGAGCTCTGCTCTTGAATATGTATGAATATGTAATTGCCAACTTTATATCTCCACTTGGATGAATAATAGGCATCCCATCCTCTAGTGTATCCAGAATCAAACTAAAGAACTCCCAACCCAATCAGCCTACCCCGTCAGCAGTCTTTACCACCTCAGTTAATGGCAGCTCCTTCCAGGTGTTCAGGCCAGAATCCTCGGAGTCATCTTTGCTTCTTTGCTCATAATCTGCATTACATTCTTCAGCAAAATCTTGTTGGCTTACCTTCAGATTTTTTTTTTTTTTTTTAAAGAAAAGTGCAGGCAGGAATGAAGGTGGGTAGGCAGGAAGACAGAGGAGCAAGAAGCAGTTAATTTGATCTAATTGTTCATCTTGGTTGTTTCCCCCAGCCCCAGGTCTTGAAGGTGGGCTCTACAGTGGACTAACTCACTAGGCCACTAGGGCGCACCTCCTTTCAGTCTCATCACTTCTCATCACCTTCACCATCACTCCTCTTACATAAATCGAAATGCTCGTGGTAGTCTACTAACTCTTCTGCCTCTTTCTTTTGCCACAGTGACCAGAATGGGGATTTAAAATAAAAGTCAGATCATGTGACTCGCCCTTGAAACCCTCCAGAGAATTTCATCTCACTCAGAGTAAAGCCTTCCTGTGGTCTTAGAAGAAATGTAGATTATTCCTCTTCTCTGTGGGACAGTTCTCCTGCCACCACTCCTTGCTCCCTCTGCTCAGACTTGTCTCGGTCTTGGCAGCTGCTTTTACCTCAGGATTTCCTCTGGGTTTTTTATCTTTGTCCTTTTCTCCATGAGGCCTGTTTAACCCCGCTAATATGCAACAAATTTCCCTCCTGCTGGCACTCTTTCTTTCATAACATTTATTGCCACCAGACATCCTATCTCTCACTTAGTACTTTATTTTTCTGTCTCCCCCAATGAAATGTCAGCTGCAAGAGCATAGACATTTAATTTGTTGATTTTCTCTTTACTGTATCCCCAGTGTCCTGATAGTGCTTCGAATGAGTGAATGGCTGAGCCATAGAAGGCATTTTGGGTTCATTCTCCAGTAGGGAGTTTCTCTCTTGATGAAGGAAAGAAGGCAGTGTCGAGGGTATCTTCCCATGAACTGTGTAATGGCATGCTGAACTGGCAGACTTCATTGTTCAGCCTGCACCGCCACCTGTTAATATTTCTTTTCCCTGCTTTCACTTTCCCATAGTACATTATCTTCTGTGTGTTCCTTCCTGACGTAGTCTCTTCTGATGTCTAATCATAGCCTCTTCTGTTTTCCTTCTTCATTCTTCACACGTTCCCTCTGCGCCTGTCATCACTGCTCCCACCTGATAGGTAAAAAATGTAATCGAGTGTAACACTTTCCTCTTAAGCAAAATGTCTCTTCCCTGGTCATCAGTATAATTTCTGTTTCTTCTTTCATTTGAAAATTGTTCCTAGTAGCTCAGGAGGCTAAGGTGCATGCCATAGAGCCATGGATGTGAATTTGAGACCCATGATGGGTTAAAAAAAAATTATATATATATATATATATATATATATACATAAAATCGTTCTCAAAGTGCTACTTTTTCTGTGGCACTGCTTTAAAGATAATAACTAAGGTGTTTTAATACCTTTTGTCTAAAAAGTTTTCCTAAAACTGTAGATTCTATTTGTGAAATCTAACTAAACTTAGTCCTAAGGAAAGTGCTCAGGAGATAGTGTGTCATAGTAACTTTGTATGTTAACTTTTTTACAAGAATTTTGACAGATATATTATGCTTGTATAAAATGCTCTTACTGGAAGATTACACTTCTTAATTTTGATGATTAAGCATCACAGACTATTTTTGTTTACTGTGTGGGCTATAGGCCTGTTAGTCACTTATGACTACATTGCCCCGGACCAGTGGACATTTACTGATGGTTTCTTCTCCTTCTTTGCTGTACATTTTCCTACTGCCTCTTGTCTACTTTCACCTGCCCCTACTGCTGCTTCTAATATTTTGTTTTCTAGAGAAAACCTAATGTTTTGATGGGGACTCAGACCATAGATCTTCAATTACCCACTCTGTCATTCTGATGCCTAGCCAGGACTAAAGTCAAGCTGTGGATTGAAATCGGTCTGCAGGCAAGATTACAGTTTTGACATCAGCTTGATTATCATGCTAGATGGTAGCTTTGATTTCTTACCCTAGGAGATTTTCCCAGAAGACATCAGATAACCTGTGTTAGAGATAGGCTGTCTTGCTTCTTATGGAGAGCATGTATTTTTGACAAAACTGTCAATTCTTTCAGGAAAGGGTACTTGGGAAGGGTACTCAGTCTTTAGGTTTCAGCCTAGAAAGTCTCCTATGAATACTTAATTATTTTCTGATAAAGGAAGACTGAAACAAATACCTTTCATATGTCTCTTGAGGTTAAAAAGATAGTTTTCAAAAGTTTTATGTTACCTATCAGTAGTTGACTTTTTTGCCCAATATGTTCCAATGTGTATAGTTAGTGCCTTCACTGATTTGGTATTCTATATTGTTCAGAGAGTGGTTGTACAAGATATTTGATTTACTAGTACTTTGTACCAATTTTAAAACTATAGAACATTTAAAAATTTTATAAATTTAAACTAAAATTGTAACCATTGTAGTTATAAAAACATTAAATTTATAATAGATTTTACAGCTGGTGAGTCAAAAAGTTAATTTCTAGGGCATGTTCCTGAGGTAGAAAATAATAGCTATACAAGGTGTTTCCTGAAGAAAAAAAGAGAGACCTGAGGTTGATTGTAGTTTGTCTCACTTATGCTAGATCTCCATCTTCGGAATACAAAGAACACACCAACTAGTTGAAATCTCTGAGAAACCCTGCTGGTAAAGAACGTGATTTCATCTTAGCTCAGTATCTCCAGTCTTAACTTGACCACGGAATCTTTTCAGGGGTAAACTTACCTCCTGTTGGACATGTAGGAAAAGCTCATTTAGAGAATGTTTTCTGGGCACTCCTGCCTCTGCGTGGTTCTGCTACGCACAGATTTCAGTTACCTTGTAAAGGAAAGCTGTTCCTCTACTCACGACACTTCTGCCACCAAATCTGTGGGTTCTCCATGGCGTTTCTCCAGTTCCCCGCAGGCACACCTGGTGTCCTCCCGTTTCCTGCAGTTCTGACACGAGCAGGCCCCACTGGTTAAGGGCTGAGTGCTCAAGGCTGCCCCCCGCGTCACACACAGACCACATGCGGTGTGTTGTTAGGTTATCAATGTTTGTGTTCAGCATGGCTGCTGTCTGGGCTTCCCATGACTCTTCAGGTTTAGTAACGTGCAGAATCCAGGAGAACACTGTCTGGGCTCTTACCCATTTGTTTTAAAGGATTTTATAAGGGTTATAGGTGAACAGCCTGATGAAGAGGTATGTACTGCAGGGTCCTGGATGGTCCCACGTGCAGGGTCTTCTGGGTCCATGGAGCTGGGGATGTGCCATCTTCCTTGGACATGGATGCATTCACCAACCTGAAGCTCTCTGAAGGGTGTTTAGGGATTTTTATGGTGCTTTCCTGTAGGCACGATTGATTCGATTGTTTACTATTATCAATTAACTACATTCTCAGCTCTTCTCCCCACCTTGGAGTTTGGGGGTGGGGCTGAAAATTCCAGCTCCCTCATCACAGGGTTGGTTCCTCTAGCAACCAGCCCCATCCTGACGCTACAGAAGACCACCTCTTTAGTTTCAACTCGTAGCCCTGAAAGGGGCTCATCATGAACAACCAAAGACGCTCTTCTCACCCTAATCATTCAGAAAGTAAGTAGGGTTTTAGGTGCTCCTGTACCAGAAACAAAGACCACCTATTCATTTTATCAAACTATCACAACATCACAATGTGGTTTAGTAAAATAACACTAGTTCCCCAATAGCACGGTCCAAATTTTAGTCACCATGCTATGTTAACCATGAGTAAAGTATGAATTTTGCTGCTAGCTCTTCAATATGTGAGTCAGTGAATGGGTGTGTACACCTGTTCTTCAGCTCCCGGCAGACAGGAACTTGAGTCGGGGTGCTGCTTTCTCCTCTCCAGTCATAAAGACATATGACATGTTACTGAACTCGGTAATGCGAGGGGTAAGTGGTCAATAAAGATGAAAGTGCAGCAAAGAAACAAAGTGGTGATTCTGGAAGTGAAATTTAAATTGAGCATAAATGGGACAATAAACAGATAGGATGTCGACACCATGTGTTTGAGAGAGGTATGCAGCGGGAAGCTCTTAGTTCATGAAGGCATACGTAACACCATAATGTTCTAAAGTACAGTGAAGTTAGAAGATCATTCTTACATATTGCATGCTTTTACGTGTTGCCCTTATTTGTATGTTTGGAAATAGGATGGCTCAATATTTGCTGTTGCCCATTACGTATCTGTGTGTATGTATTAAAGGACAGGTGCAGACAGAAATGGAGTTGGGTGGGCAGGCAAACAGGAAGAGAATGGAGATACAAGCATTCATTTATTTTATTTAGTTACTCATCTTGGTTGTTTCCTCCCGTCCTGGGACACAAAACTGTTTTTTTGGGGGTGTATATAGATTGCACCAGCTAAAGACCACTGACTTCACCACTAAGCCACCAGGGTGCACCCCTATTTTGCTTTTGATGGGTTCTTCTGATTTGTAGTTGTATTAGAATTCTTAGCAATCTTCTGTATAATACATGAAATTCCATGTGAGAATCTTTATGGATTATGAAAAGATATTCGTGGTCAAAACTGGTACTCTAAGTCATCCTTCATCAAGAAGAAGCCTGTGAAGGATGTTAAGTCCCACTTAGAATAGCTGAGTATTTTCCACTGTGTTTCCAGTCTCGCATCATTAACATTGTTACATTTTGGTTAAAGAAGAACTACATATACAATGGTAATTCTAATAGTCTATACCATCCAGCCTAGGTGTATGATAGGCTCTGCCATCTAGGTTTCTACAATTATACTATTTGGTGAAATGGTCTAAAACATGTATCTCAGAATGTATTCCTTTCATTAATGACGACTACACGTATGTACCAAATCTTTATCCAGTCGTCTCAGTAGGCACATAGGTTGTTTCCATATCTTGGCTCTTGTAAATAGTGCTGCAGTGAACATAGGGGTACATATATACTTTTAAATTAGTGTTTTGTGGTCTGTGGAAGAGTACCCAGAAGTTGAGTAACTAGATTATATAGTATTTCTATTCTTAGTTTTTTGAGAAATCTTCAGAGTTTTTCATGGCTGTACCAATTTACATCCCTGCCAACAGTTAGTTAAATGGGTTCCCTTTTTCGTCACATCTTCTCCAATACTTGTTACTTCGTATCTTTTTGTAATAGCCTTGGTAACAGGTAAGAGGTAATATCTCATTTGGGTTTCGATTAGCATTTCCTTAATGTTAATGATGATGAAGATCTTTTCATGTGCCTGTTGATCATCTGTGTGTCTTCACAGATGTTTTCATAGGAAGCAACAGCGAATGAGGCATGTGCTAACCTCTGGTAGGGTTTTAGATGAATCGTTTTCCAAATACCATTTCTCTGCTGAGCTGGCTGCAAAAGAATCACCAGGGGAACTTGTTAAAAATAAAATTGTTGGACCCCACCCAGGACCTTTTCCCTGTAGATGGAAGGAAGGTAGGACTGTTTCCTTTCTCTTTTTCTTTTAAAGAAGCAATGTATGTACACACACTACAAAAGATAAAGGCGGGGATATGGTGACAAGTAATTCTTTCCCTCCGTTCTGCGCCCTTTCATTTTTCTTTTCTGGAGGTAACACTTTCATCATTTTTTCCCCATGTGCCCAACATATACTCTTCACTTAAGACATGTCTGTGTGGTTCTTTTGCTTACAGCACATCTCTTAGAAGTCTTTCTCTATCCCTTCTCACAGAGCTGCTTTAATTTTCAAAAACACTTATAAAATATAGCAGCTAGTAAATCTCTGCTGGGGAGTCTAGTGCAGTCAGGTTGAGAGCCACAGATATCTTGAATCAGATATCTTAAAGAAGTTTAGAAAAAGTTTGTTTGAAATGTTAATTCTTTAAGCCTTGCTTTTCACAACAAGAACTGGACTCAGCAGACATTTTGTATATTTATAGATTTAAGTTGCTTTAGAAGAAGTTCCTATATACTGTTTCTTCCTTGCTACAATTATTAGGTAGAATTCATTAATCAAAAATATAGGAAGGGGAGTCAGCATTTCTGCTTCTAGGTATCGGAAAAATATGAAAATAGTAATTTATAAAGATAGATGTATCCCTATATTCACTGCATCACTATTCACAATAGCCAAGATCTGGAGACAGCTTAAGTGCTCATCGATGCATGATTGAATAAAAGATAATGGTATATTACACAATGGAATACTACTTATTATACAAAACAAAAACAAAAAAAGAACTCTTGCCATTTGCAATAACATGGATGGAACTAGAGGGAATTATGCTAAGTTAAATAAATGAGAAGCAGAAAGACAAATACTGGATCATTTACTATGTATGTGGACTCCAAAGAAACAAAGCAAACGAACAGACAAAACCAAAGTTGACTGTTGGACACTGACAACAGAATTGAGTTTACCAGACAGGAGGGAGTGTGTGGGGGGCGGTGGGAGCAGTGTAGAGGGGACCAGTGGGTGCTGGTGGAGGGTGACGGGCAGGGCTGCTGTTAGACATTTGAGTAAGTGCAAACCGGTGCTCCTAAAACATGCACAGTGTTGGAAACCAGTGTCACCTCCGTTTAAAAAAGAAAAAAAAGAACTATGGGAAAAAAATAAATGAAGGCAGTTGTGTACAGACTGATAACCTACTTTTTATTTCCTTCTCTTAATAATTTAAGAACATTACCAAATACACTTTTATGAAATCGTTAGCTATTTATCCTTTATTCATGGCAAGTTTTTTTTTTCCCCTCGTTGATTTCCAGAATTGTTCTTAAATTCTTACTTAATCTTCATTTTGAGATGGCATTTATTTGCTGCTCATGGGTCATAATAGAAGCATAGTCTATCTCTAGGAAAGCAGATCCACCGGACACTGCATTCGAGCTTCCTTTGGTCTCTTTAGAGATGCCCCTTGCATGGCAGACAGGCACATAATAGGTTGCCAAGGAAAGAAGAGGAGAAGGTGGAGTTAAAGAGATCAAATGACTAGAAAGTGACCACAGACTGGTGAATAGCAAAATAGTGAGCTTTTTGGGTGTTTCAGAAATTTAAGACCCCTTTTCTTTCTATAGAACATTTGATAGAAGTTATTACTTTCCTCAGAGAGCCATTTACTTGTGCTCATTCAAAGCCACTTTAATCCTTTACCATTTGCATCGCCTGCCCTGTGTATGTGGGTGTCAGTGGCAGCGGAGCAGGCACGTTTTCTTCACTCAAGAAGCAAATCGTGTAATGCACCATCATGCAAATTCTATTTGAGAGATATTTCACATATTCAATATATATATTTCACATATTCAATGGAACAAATCTTATTAGAAGTGTGCCAACAGGATCTCCAGCTAGTTAAGGCGGTGTATTTGTCTCATGCTACAATTACTTTTATTTACTTGTCATTATTGGGTATAATTGACCTATAACATCAATTGTATAGCATAATGATTGATATTTGTGCACTTTTTGAAATGATTACCACAATAAGTATAGTTAACACGTCACCATACACACATTTTTTCTTGTAATGAGAACTTTAAGATTTATTCTCTTAACAACTTTCAGATATGCACAATATTATAATGATTTCAGATGTAAAACAATGTTCTCAACCACAGTCATGCTGTACATTACATCCCCATGGCTTTTTTATTTTATAACTAGAAATTTGTGCTCTTTGACTGACTTCATCCATTTCGTCCACCCCACTTCTGTCTCCCCACCCTTGCCTCCTCTAGCAACCATTAATCTAGTCTCTGTATCTGTGAGCTCCGGTTTGGTGTTTTGATTTTTGTGTTTTTCAGATTCCACATATTAGGGAGATCTACAGTATTTGTCCTTCTCTGACTTATTTCACTAATCGTCATGCCCTCAAGATTCATCCGTGTTGTCACAAGATTTCATTCCTTTTTATGACTGGATAATAGTGTGTGTGCTATCCATATACACCACATTTTCTTTGTCTAGTCAGTGTAATATCAACCTACTAGCCAAAGCTGATTATTACACTTAGATTGTTTTCACCCAGAGTTTGGCTTTTTTGTAAATAGTGATGCAATGAGCATAGGGATGCACATACCATTTTGAATTAGTGTTTTTGTTTTCTTAGGCAAAAACACCCCAAAGTGGGATTGATGGATCACAGGGTATTTCTGTTTATAACATGTTGAAGAACCGGCAAGTTGCTTCCCGTAGCGGCCCTCCTGGCTGACATTCTGAGCACAGCTCACAGGTTTCCCTGTTCTCCACATCCTCGCCAGCACTTGTTCCTCTTGTCTTTTTGATCAGGGCTATTTTAACAGGTACAAGTGAGGGGAAGTTTCACTGTGGTTTTAATTCGCATTTCCCTAATGGTTAGTGATGATGTGGACATCTGTATGTCTTCTTGAAATATGTCTGTTCAGATTTTACGTCTGTTTTTTAGTTGAAGTGTTTGTTGTTTTTGTTGTTACATGAATTTTCTGTATTTTGGATATTAACCCCTGATCAGATAGATACTTTGCAAATATTTTCTCCCATTCAGTAGGTTGCCTTTTTACTTTATTGTTTCTTTTGCTATGCAGAAGCTTTTTAGTTTGACGTCCTCCCCTTGTTCACTTTTGTTAAGGGCTGCATTTTGTGTAGGGAGTGTACCGGGTTGGTTGTCTTCGACCTTGTTTTCCTCTTGTGCTCTTTGTTCAGTTCTGTTTTATATTGTATTTTTCCCTCAGCCTCCTCAATGTCCATGTTCTTAGTCAGCTGGCTGCAGAGAACTTGGGAAGCCCTGGGACATTTGGAAGCATGAGTCAGCCCCTGGAGGCAGAAAAGCGTCTGATTTTCTGAGATGATTCTGAAGTGCAGGAATTTGGTTCAGAGTATGCACTTCATTCAGAATCCTTGTTAAGTATCGTTAAACACTAAGTATGCAAATAAATAGTTTGACTGTGTCAAAAATAAAATCTCACAAATGTTGAACTACGCCATCCTCAACTTATAAAATATTTAATTATATGAAAACAGTTTTATATGTTAGCAAGAAAATAACAGAAGTTGGTTTTACTGTACCAAAGATTTAATCATAAATTATCAGTCTGCTTTTCACTGAAATGTTCCTGATGTACAAATTATAAAATTTTACCTTTGCTGGATTTGGTAGCAAAGTATCTCAATAAACCATTGCATAAAATGTAGCTAATACCGATTAGCAAAATATTTTGGGGGCAGCAGAACCAGTGCTCAACACTTTCATTTCTGAGTAAGCTACCTGAAGTTCCATAGCTACTTAAGTGTGGTGGCGTGGCCAGGATTCTAACATAGGCAGACTGACTGAAGAATTAAACCAGTAAACATTAATTAAAAATGGAAAACAGCACGTCCTGGTGGAGCAGCAGTTTAGGTCAGTCATTGCCTCTGAAGGAGCAAGTCACATACCCCAGGGGTTGAGGCCCAGGACTGGGTGTGGGAGGGGGGGAAACAACCAGCGTAAAAAACTAAAATTAAAAAAATAGATAAATCAATATGCTTCTTCCTTCCTCTTCCCGCCTGCCTACTTGCCTTCATTCCTGCCTGTACCTTTCCTTTAAAAAGAAAAAAAAGAAAGAAAACAAATTCTCTTCTGTTTTCCTTAAAGAATGGCCATTTGAGTATCTAATGTGTGGTCTGGAGAGACATCATTGAAGGAAAAAACACGAAGCCGATCCTAACGCCATCTTTCTGCGGCAGCTCACACCCCTCAGATCGTAGCTCCTGACTGGTCTGTAACTGATGCCTCATAGAAAGGCAGCAGTGGTATGAATGGCCGCTGTTTATTGCTTCATGTGGTCACTAGGCCATCACTCGCTCTGCGAAGCTGTATGCTTCATATGCTTCCAAGCTTTGTCCGTTTAATCCCAGATGCACTCCTGATCAGAGAGATTAAGACACTCCTCCAAGTCAAATCTAGTGGATCCAGAAGTCAAATCAAGCCTTTCTAATTCCCAAATCTCTGCATCCTGGGGAATCAGTTGACGCTTTATCTGGTGGGTGGAACTAGATATATAGATATATGTATAAGACCTTGCCCAGCTTTAAAGACCCAAAGACTTAAACCGACCCTAGAGCCATGATCTGAAAGGAAATAAGAGGTTATAAACTGTCCTCTCTGCCTGGAATGAATTCTTTAAAGGCCTCTCCCCACCACCATTGATGATGTGAGTATGGGACAGGGGGGCTGCCCATAACTCTCCTTGATTGTGAAGAAATCGAGTAGTTCTGTGCTTACCGTGAAACTTGTACTGAAGCAGAATTTAAAATGAATTTCATTACTGTAGGCTCTTACCATCCAAAGAAAGATGAAAAATCTGCTAATTTATATGTTAACCGATCTTTCCCTTTTAATCAGCTGTTGTCTTTAACTCCCCTGCCAAATTCTTAAATTTAAGTTGAACAGACTTTACAAATTTAGTTGCTTCTAACTTTACCACAGCTTACTTTGTTTTCAAATAAAGTTTTTAGCACAGTTAATCAACATTTACTGGGATCAACATGCTTAGAAGGTGCATTATACTCGGTACCGAGTCTTGAGTTCAGTTCCAGAAATGGGGGATAGAAAATAGCTCATTATTAGATATAAATGTGTCAAAATGTATGTCAGTAAAATGTTGGAGATTTTGTTTGGGATGATCCTATGATGCTTCAATGAAGAGAAATTTCAGTTGGACTTTGATGACGAGATAGTGGAAGATTGCTGGTGAAGAATGGGGAGAGCTTATGAAACAAAAGGAATATCTAATGAAGTCCGCTGCCTTTAAGATCTTAAAGAATTTGGCTACCCATTCTTCTAACAGCAAGGGTAGAGACTAAATGGGAGCATTATCCTCGGGGAAAGGAGAGAATGTTTGGCGGATCCTAGGGAATTCTGGTTAGTCATTAATTCAATTCTGTCCTCGTCAAGTGTCAAAAAAAAGAAGCCAGCTAAGCAACAATTTTAGAAGATTAAGACAATAGAAAGTGCTAAAGTTGTCACTGTCACACTCACCAAATGGCTATGAACAATTCTATAGATGGAAGCTATTCAGCAGAGGTCAGCTTGTCAGCCCTATAGGAAACCCCTCTACCCCCACCCCCACATAGGATGGTCTAATCAACGTTGAACAGTTTGCTGTTAGGAAAAAGTAGGGTGATTTCTATATGAAGGATTTACAAGAGAAATAAATGAAGTGAGAGACTAAAGGATTGAAAATGATTCTAAAAAACTATCTTTCAGAGTTCTGCCTGTTGTGTATCCTACTTTGTTTGCTCTTAATATACCTCTTAAAGCTATTGCGATTCTAGAATTCTCTAATGCGGTGGGGTGGGCGGTGAGTGCTGGGAGAAGCTTTCCCTTCCTCTGAGAGAAACTGAAATGTCTGTAGAAGTTTCTTTTGGTGCCCTTCAAAGATCTGAAACGATTTTGATTTAGGAATATTTCATTTTGATGTTTAACTTAATTTTTTAAATTCTATTTTGTGATTAAGATTACTTTTCAGATTTATTAATTTATCAAATGTATTCTTTTTATTGATCTACCAAATTTACTACAATGAGATATTTTACATTAAATGTAGCCAAAAAATGTTTTGCCAGTTGATTAGAATCCATCAAAATCCGAAGACGTCACTGACATTTTAGAAAGAGAGTATATGGGATGACGACAGGTAACAGTCCCAACAAAGTGCAGACATGGTTTCACTTGGAAATCATGACCCCAGACCTCCGGGGGACTCTCCACACTGCCTAGCCATGTTATTGTTAGTCTTCTGTTCTTTTGACCATTTGGCATCCAATTTATCTTTTTCTTTGATTCCTTGTGCTTTTGGTATTGGATTCTGATTTACTCAAACTATGCTTTATTTTAAAGTTTTATTTCTTCTGCTTAGGTATATGATAAAGGAGAGATGAAAGATGAAAAATCTGCTAACTTATGTGTTGGATCATCTTGCCCTTTCTATCAGCTGCTCCCTTTAGCTCCCCTGCCAAATTCTTAAATTGGAACAGACTTAAAAAACGTAGTTGCTTCTGACTTACCACAGCTTACCTTGTTTTCACGTTAATTTGTAGCACAGCTGATCAACATATTACTGGGGCCCACTGTGCTAGGTGTGTTTTCATGTAAGAACATTAATCTTATTGATCAAGGCCCCAACCTACGTCCTTTTTTTACCTTAATTACATCCCTTAGCAGCCTTTTCTCCAAATAAAGCCACACTGGTGGTTACAGCATATGACTTTGTTGGGGAGGGAATCGACATAAAAATTGAGTACATTTACATGAGGGTCTCATGGCTCAAGATTGCATTACCTCTGATGTCTGTACTCCTGCTAATAGTGAGTTATTTCCCATGTATTTGGGTATATTCTCCATAATTATTTAGGAAGGATGTAGGGAAGAGAATAAAATTTATGCATGCAAGTGTGTCTGTACTCTGTAAAATTGTTGATAAAGTTTTGTACATTTCTCGGCTAAATTTCTTAGAGTTTAGTAAAGCTGTTCCATGTGTTTACCTATCGGCTTTATTTTTGTCTTAGTTGTGTTGGAGTAGAAGAACATCATGCTGTTGACATTGACCTGTATCACTGTCCCAGCTGTGCAGTTCTCCATGGTTCCTCCTTGAGTAAGTACTAGATGCCTAAATAAAAACTGAAGCTTAGACCTTAATGTGTGCATGAGAATACTTTAATGATGCTCTGATTAGTTGTATCATACCAACCACCAACTATAGGAAAGATACTCCTGGAGATAACTGAGAATGAAGTTTTTATCTGAATTATTAGTCATGTATTAATTAATACAAAAGTTAAGGAAAACAATTATTCCTTTCTTCTTTTTTTGAAAAGGAAAGGTGCAGATAGGAATGAAGGCAAGCAGGCAGGAAGAGAGAGGAGGAAGAAGTACCTTATTTGTTTTCACTCAGTTGTACATCTTGGCTGTTCTTCCTGACCTGGGACATGAACCTGGTTCTTGGGATGTTTGTGGACTGCATCTCGGCTGGAGGTGGCTGCCCAAACTACCACTTCACCAGAACTCGCCAGTTATTCTTAATTGCTGTGCAAAGTCCCCAAACTCAAGTACATGTTGAAGCTTTCAGTTTAAGACGTGTGATAAAGTAGACATGTTCTGGGAATTGATTGGAATTGGTTTTACCTATTTTCATCTCTTCATAAACACATTTTTGAAGATTTTTTCAGTAGTATTTTTGTGACAATCAGACAAAAGACTTTAGCATATACATGTAGTATATTTTCAGGAGGAAATTAGAGCACCAGAGAGCTAATATTATTTCTGTTTTTTAAATTTGATCATTGTATTGAATATGACCTGACCCAGCCATTTGTCTGCTTGAAACCACTCCCCTGCAATCCCTGTTCCGAGAAGACAGAGGCCAGGCCAAGCCTCAGTGACCTTCCTGAGGGCCAGGGCAGAGGCTGGGGCACATGGGCTCTGAAGTGTGTCAGTGCCACATGTGAAAAAAAGTCTTCAGTTTCAGCCTTTTACAAATGCTTCAGAAAAATAGACTGAATGAAACTGTTGTCGTATCAAAATGAGCGTAGGGAAGAGATTTTAAAAAATCTTTGGATTGTGTTAGAACTCTTTTTCTTAACGTTAGACTGCAAACTAGCATTTGGTGTACCTACAACTAAAGACTGTAGACTTAGTCGTTTTAGAACTGAAGGATCCTTTACCTGAACATACCTTGATACATACTTAAAAGGTTCATATTTTAAGTAGCACTGAAGTATGTGGCATACAACTTGAAATAACTAAGGGCACTTCTGGGAGGAAATCAATGATACTGGTTTGTTATCTCAAGAAGAGAAACAGAACTAAAATTTATAGCAGTGTTAATTTCACATGTAAGTGTATAATCCCCAAATGAAATAATTTGAATTTAATTTTTATGAACTATTGAATGGGTTGCTAGGAGACAGAATAATGTAGTGTTTAAAACACCACTATATGTGATGCTCTGTTTTCTGTTTCTCCTATTACGATTTAATTTTTTAAAAGCTTGTCATGCTCACTGAATTGATTTCACAATCAATAATGGATCACAACCTGCACTTTGAATAATGATACTTCAGAGAGAAACTTGACTATGAGCTGGCCCTTTATATGCTTCTCATCCTTGAATAACATAAGATCAGGCATTGGCTCTCTTCTGGGCAAAGGTCCAACTCTGAGTACCCACAGGGAAAATGCTCAGGATCCACCCATCTGTTCTATTTTGATTTAAGGCTCACCTGTCTGACCCCTTACCCTTTGCCTGCAATGTGGAGAATCCCTGTTGGTCCCCTTCTCGCTATTGTTAAGCCTTTCTTACTTGTCCCCCCAGGGTTCTTGTTCCTTTCACAGTTCCCCAAGACTGCTTATTGTATGTACCATTTAGACAGCATAATACCTACTTACTGTGGTGAATTTAGACTTTGCCCTCTTAATGGGGATCAGTTTTATTCCAGGGCTTATACCAAACAGCCCAATACTTAGAAACATAGTCTCAGTGCTCCTCAGGCACATGCAACCCAAACTCAAATTTTTCTCTCCTCTTTGACACACTACTAAAATATTCCTTAACTGGCCTTCTTCCCTTAAGAAATTCAGTCAGGTGCGCCCTGGTAGAGCAGCTTTTAGGTCAGTCGCCTCTGAGGGAGCACAGACCATATTCTCCTGGGTTCTGGGACAAGGGTGAGCAACCAGGGTGAACAACTAAAGAAAAATAAAGTGTTCCTTCTCTCTCTTCCTGCCTGCCTGCCTGCCGTCATTCCTGCATGCACCTCTCCTTTAAAGAAAAAGAAAGGAAGAAAGAAATTCAGTCACCTCTTGCAGTGTCTGGCTCTACACTAAGCATTTTGGCCCTGCAGGACAGTTGCAGCCCCTGTTAGCATCCTGCAGGTCAGCTCCTTCAGAAGGAGACAGTGTTAGCGGCAGCTTACTGGGTGCCAGGCGTTACCTTATGATAACATATGAGAACCCTTCCTTTTGGTATGTTACTACCTGGATACGAGAATAATGATTTAAGTAGCTGTTTATTTTTTTGTAGCTATTTTGGCAGAGCTAGAGTTGAACCCTAACTTCCCAATCCCAAACCTGTTCTAATCTGTTTGGACAAGATGAAAATTAAAGCAATACTCCAAAAGAGTATACTTGTTTTTTAAAATGCTGATACTCACTATCAATGCAGTGCTTTGAAATAGGCTGCTTCTACCTACTGGTAAGAACTTGTGGAAACTACCTCTTAGGCAGCTTTGCAATATGTAGCAATTGTCTTAAAAATATCGAGTCTTCTAGCATTTCTAGAAACTTATCATGAGGAATTAATGGGAGAAACAGATTTTTGTATGTGAATATTAATCTCAGTTTTGCTTGAAGAAAGCTTCAAAATAAAGTAAATGCTTACGAATAAAAATAAAATGATTATAATATGATGCATCTACATTTAAAAATTCTAGGATGCCTTTAAATTACTTTTGAATATTTAGTAAGGAGAAAGTGCTCATGATATAATAAGGTAAATAGGATAAACATGATCCCAGTTGAAAATAAAATAAGTTTATGTATATGTAGTGGAGAAAACCTGGAATGAAACATTCTTTAATTTTAGAAATGATTTTAAACAAGAAAAAAAATATCACATGAAGGACACGTTAATGAGATTTTTTTTAGAGGCTTGCATTATGATTTTCAGTTTTTCTTATGAGATACAAAAAATAATCAGACTTGCTTTATTCTGTATGAGAGTCAGACTGCCATACGTTTTACTTGAGAATCTTGTCTTAGACTCTTAGGTACAAAGAAGCCAAATTTCCACCCCTGTTGGCTATTTGATATGACTTCTTATCTATGTTGACGATCCAGTGTTCTTATTGCCACATGTCTATGTAACTTGCCTGCTATATATCCATCTATCCATCTTACTTTTTCATATCTTCTAAGTACATTGCAGACATCACTACATTTCCTAGAATCATGGCAATTTTAGACTTAAAAGTGATTTTCAAATTTAAAAAAAATGTAAAACTGAAATTTAGTTGCTACCACACCAAAGATGTGTGGTTGGTGCCACACCCCAGTGGAAAGAGAATGCTGCCCAGAGCTCCTCCCTCTGCCTCTTCTCCATCTTCCCCTTTGTTAAGGGCTCCTCAGCAGAGGTTGAAAAGCAACATTCATCCCCTGCACTGCCATGAGGAAATTGGACCCAGGCATGTTAAGTGACTTACCCAAGACTGCAGCATAAATTATGGCTGAACTAGGAGTCAAATCCAAGTGTCCGAATTTTGATCACTGGGCCTATTTTGGCTTGTCGCTTCTCAGAGCTGTAGACTCTCTCTCTTCGTGTTAGAACTACCTGGAGTTACTCTGTCATCCCACCTGTCTTCCTTTAATTATGATGCAGTCACTGACTCTTCTTTGTATCTGTGTAACTAGTCCTATTTTGGGAATAAATCTTGCCACAAAAGAGAAGAGAACTGTGCTGTTAGAATAGATGTGGGATCAGAAACTCTATCCTGAGATGCTGAATTGGGTGACTTATAAAAATCACGTTATGACCTAATGGTCTAGTGAGAATCAGGATTTTAAATAATTGTGAGAAATTGTATGTGGTAAGTATGGGTATTATAAAAGATTCCATCTGCTAATTTGAATTCTTAGATTTAATTTTAAAATTATTTTCAAATAAAGAGTAGGTTTTTAAAAATCCACAGTTAATTGCCTACATACGTTTCCCACGCTATCCAAAAGTAGAATGTTCCTATTTGGTTGATTATTTTTTGGATCTGGGAACATAGTTACTATTAATTTATATGCAAAACATTTTGAGCATTCCTGGCACCACCCCCACCCCCACCCCCACCAAATAACCTACCAAATCACACTAAATAAGAATGCTCTGCTTTCAGATAGCAGGGGAAACCTGTGATCTCAGCATATTACGTAAAGCGAAATTGATTTATTTCTTTAACCTGAAAATGCCTTACAAAATGAATTTTTTTATTATATTACAGTTGTCATTTCTGAATATATGAATATACATGTTATAAATAGAAAGTGCATAGCCTTCCCAATTGCCTTTTTTTTTTCTTTTTGTCTTTTAAAAAATCAGTGAAAAGGCGGAGGAACTGGCACCGGCATGACTACACAGAAGTGGATGATGGCTCCAAACCAGTGCAGGCCGGAACTAGAACTTTTGTGAAGGAATTACGTTCTCGAGTCTTCCCAAGGTAGGAAGCTTGTTTCAGCCAAAGAAAATGTACGAATATTACCTGATAAAGTGACCTAATGTGACATAATGTTTTCAAGCTTCGGATTGCTACCAGTATTTGTTCTCAACCAGCCTTCTTACTTTTTCTTTTTTAAAGTAGAATAAAAAATATCAGTACCTTGAAAATAGCAGGAGTAAATGGGAGTGTTTGTGTATGTATGTATGTGTGTCTATACATGTACTGGGTCACTGTGGATCCCAGTCCAAAAGTTTGAAACACATGAATTTAAGGCAACTGTCCCCAGCACTTGTTTCCTTATGATATACAGGTCCTTCTTTCATCTCATTACTGCTATTTGCAAACTTTCTTTTTTTAACCGTGTGTTGTTTTCTTATCTTTCGCTGCCCTAGGTCTACCAGAAGTCCCCGTAACCACTGCTCAGCCTTTCTGATGGCAGAAGGACTGAGTTTTTTGATTTTTTAAAGATAATGGAAACCTTTTGAGTTATCTGTGGCTCAAAGGGAGTCAAAAGCATTGTATAGCATTTAATCATGCTAATTTAGGTCATTTCCTTCTCACTGCCTGACATCTATTTAAAGTGATAATGTTTAATAGGCTTTTATACAATATCTCATCTAGGCTTGTTAAAGAGGGGAAGTACAATTTAAATTTAAATCATAATATCACATGTAGCCTATTATAGGAATATTTCAGATCCTGTAACTATAATATATCTTCTGTTCTTCAGTCTTTCGGATTCCTACCTATCCTCCACCCTCTTAATCCTTAAACAGAAACATATAAATGATAAGCATGACAGAGTCTACTGAGAGAACATATATGAAACATAGTGGTTTCCACATGATTTTCATGATAGTAACAGCCCTGTTGTCAGATAGTCTCCTTTGTGTTTCAGAGTCATTGGAGAACTGTTTGTTTTTCCTTAATTGGTTTGGAATTTAGGGCAAGAGTGTTTCAGCCTGAACCTGTGGACTGGCTTCCTAGAGGCTTGTGAGTTCCCTAAAACTGTATAAACAGTTTTAGTGTTTGAGGTGTGACTGTGTCTTTTTCAGGGAGAGGAGCCATAGCTTTTTATTTATTTATTTACTTTTCAGATAGACTTGTGACCCAAAAGAGTAGTGTTAGAAATCTTGGCCCAGTAACTCCTGCTGTTTCTCTGCCACATGAGAGTAGTCTGCAGACCTGGCCACGCGTGTCCAGACTGATTGCCATTGCTTGGAAGTCTTTGGTTTTATTTTGTTTAACTCCATAAACCTTCACATCATTTAAAACCATAGTAGAATAACAGAAATTAGCTAAATTGCATGTACCTACTTGATGTGATTAACACAGAAGTGTACAAAATAAAGGGAAAAGGTGAGGAGTGCACCCTGGTGGCCTAGCAGTCTAGTGCACCCTGGACACAGTCCACATGCACCCTAAGTCCTGGGTTCAAGACCCAGGTCTGGGGGGAGCAGCCAAGATGAACAACTATATAAAATAAGGTGCTTCTTTCTTCCTCTCTCTGCCTACTTGCCTACTTGCCTTCTTGCCTTCATTCTTAGCTGTATCTATCATAAAAAAAAAAAAAAAAGACGAATGGGATATTGTACCCTCACATATTTTAAGACCTAGTATAATAAGTCTTTTGAGACCCTTTTCTACATAAATAATAAAGATTTAAAACATTTGGTATGTAGATGTATGCTTTTTTTTTTTTTTTTTTTTAATAAGGAAAGGTGCAGGCAGGTAGGCAGGCAGTAGGCAGAAAGAGGAGAGAGAAGAAAGAAGCATCTTTATTTTATTTGTATTTAGTTGTTCACACTGGTTGCCTCTCCCGCCCCCAGACCAGAACTTGAACCCAGGGATATGTGACTTGCTCCTTCAGAGGCGATTGACCTAACCGCTGCTCCACCAGGGCATGCCCACATCTAATTTTTTTTAAATGGAGCTATTTGATATTTTTTTCAGTTTGATTTTTTTTACTCTCCTAGATATTCTTTCACACATATGTATAGATTTATCTTATTTCTTAACTGTTGTGTGGTATATATATATATATATATATACATATATATATACATATATATATATACATATATATATATATATATATATATATATGTATATATATACACACACACATACACACACACACACACACACACCCCATAATTGACTTAACCATTCCCCTACGATGTATGTTTAATTTGTCTCCAAACGTTTTCTCTTGCAAATAACGATGTGCTTATCTTTTAAGCACTTACATTCATTTATGTTTGATTGACAGGGGAAGTAAGATACCAAAGTTTAAGATCAGATTTAAGATCAGGGCTTCTGATTTAAGAACAGGTTGTTCAGGTGCTTTAATAGTTTCTCTTACAGTTTAAGAAATTGTTTAATTTTCAGAGTTTGGGGAAGGAACAATTGTAGAGGTTTATGGGGAAACTAAAAGGCAGCATAGTACTCAGTTCGAGTCAGGTGAAGAAGATGTAAGCCTTCCACTTATAACACCTGTAAGACTCTCCAGGAAAATCTCTCTTGATGTTTTTTTTGGTGGGGTGGGGGGACCTCAAATTGACCTTCCCTTATTGAGGGGATGGGAAGTTCACAGCCCATTAATTCAGAGAAACAGTCTCCTGTTCTGTCCTTGACTCCTAGGTTGTAGATGACGTCAAGACAGTTAAGGTTTTTTTGTGTGTTTTGGGTTTTTTGTTTTAAAGGAAAGGTGCAGTAAAAATGAATGTGAGTTGAGGCAGGAAGGAAGGAAGAGGGGGAAGAAGCATTTTTATTCATTTTATTTAGTTGTTTATCTTGGCTGTTTGCACTGGCCCCAGGCCACTAACTTGGGATCTCAGGATGTATGTGAACTGTGCCCAACCCCTGCTCCACCAGGGTGCACCCAAACAGTTAAGGTTTGAGTGTACCCTGGGAACTCTTGTGTTTTAACCTCTAATGCAGGTGTTTCACTTAATTTGAATGTATTACAGCTGCATTCTGTGAACCAGTGGGAGATAAAATCTAGAATATTCTCATCTAAAGACATCTGTAGTTCTTTGGATTTATGGCTAGACAGAGGACAGTGAAAGGAAACAAATCACATTGAAGTGTACCGCCTGTGTGTGACAGTCCTCCGAGAGGCAGCTGAAGTTCAGCAAACCTTTTTAGTGGCTTTCGGAGTGACTGCTTATTCCAACTTATAAATACCAGTTATAACATGCTTTAAACCAGGAGTCCTCAATCAGGGCTCTTTGGACACGCGTCATGGGCGAGGGCCTGGGAGGCCAGTCGTTTCCCACGTGCAGGACAGTGGTGTCCGGTGGGGCTGTGCAACATCTGGCAGGTACCTGTGTAGGATTTTGTAGCCAGATAAAACCTGATCTGCTTGTACTTATCCTAAAAAATAAAAACTACCTTTCCCCAGACAGCTTGTGTGAAGTTTCTGATTTTGTTACTTCTCTTAAGCCAACCACTCATTTCAACTAATTGTAAACATCCTGTTTTCTGTTTGTCTTTTAGTATAGTTTACCTGAACATTGACATGTTGAAATATGTATTTTACTACAAACTAACTTGTTTTTTTCTCTTGTTATAATACGCATATACATTTTCAATTATGTGTATTGAAGTATGTATAATTACCTACAAATTTTATTATAGGAAAAGGGCTTTACCAAACATTTGTTATAAAAGGAGCATTAGGTATGTAGATTGAGAACAACTGATAGATAATAAAATGATATTTGAATTAACCCCTTACCAGAATGGGTTTTTTTTAACTTAACAAAGATGCCACTTTCCTCTGATGTTTTCCTCAGTGCCGATGAAATCATTGCCAAGATGCATGGCAGCCAGCTGACACAAAGATACCTGGAGAAGCATGGCTTCGAAGTCCCTATTATGGTCCCCAAGTTAGATGACCTAGGACTCAGGCTTCCTCCACCTACTTTTTCTGTTATGGATGTGGAACGTTATGTAGGTACGAACCTGCTTCCTTTAAGTACTGGGAACACGTGGTAAAGGTCAAGATGATAATGTCCTACCAATGGCTCATGTTGAAAGAAGAGATGTTAATGAATTCAGTATTTTGAATCAGGAAGAGTGAAATTCAGAATCCCCTTTGTTGAAAACTGTTTTTTCTCAGCAGACCTACAGACAAGTCAGAAAAACAGAATGAACTTGCCCCTTCTGATTTACTTGCCTCATCCTGCACTTTGTTTTTTGTTGTTGTGATCAACTTTTCTGATATTTGCTTAGGAAAACCATTGCTGCGGGGTAGCTGAGATCCTGAGAAAGAAGATATTGGGAAATTGATTTAGTTCTAGGCGTCTGTAGAATTCAGGTTCCAGACTCCAGTATACCAGCTGCATAGTTAGCCCTCTGGACCCTGCTTTAGTGACCTCATGCCTAGAGGAAGGTTACAAAAAAGAAAAGATCATTTTCAAATCTTTTTATATTAATGACTTGCTGTTATTGCCATTTAATATTGTATGCACTTTATCTGTCATTTTGATGCAGAAAAACCTAAAAAGTGAAAAGCCTTCATCTATTGCAATATTGTTGGCATTTTTAGTTGTTTAACTTTTTCTCATCATGGTGTTTAACGATAATGCTGACCATGTGTAGCTGTCATTCTTGTTAGCAAGAGATTATTTGAAGATTAGATTTTAAATCTACCTTGACTCAAAATGGGGTCTGTCTGATTATCTCCTTAGTGTAAAGTGCATGGGCACTTGTCCCTTTGTTGAGTCATTGGAAACAGCTTTCACTGGTAGCTGTTTCATCGAGGAAATCCAAATAAATGGCATGACTTCACCTTCAGCTACTTTTTAGTAATTGATAAATTAGGGGATGCAACTGAGTTTAAACTTGTTTGCAGAGAGAGCACTGTAAATAATGACTCGTGTAATACAGGCCTGGGAAAAAAGTCAAACTGCTCTGTAGCCAACTTGCTAGTGTGCACTGAACTGCAGTTAGAATAATTGTCGCCAGCAGATGATTCACATCTAGTAGGCAATGTTTTCATAGTCTCTGTTGTTACATTAAAGTGAAAAATGGCACTCATTTGTTTTATATTTCAGTTTAATTAAGTCTTGCCTATATTTTGAATTCCTCCTTATCCTGTCGGACACTGTCAGTCTCATGATGCTCCCTCAGATGACTGCCTGCAGCACTGGGGTTTTATAGGAGAAATCATAAATGATGCCAATTCAGAATTCACGTCGCAGGCTCCAGCATGAACTGAGTTTGTTTCCAACCCCTAACTGTTCTTGTAGCAGAATATTTGAAAAGATATTATTACCTGGCAAGCGAAAATTGTTTGTTCTGATTAACTTGTATACTAATTCCTCACTTTTCAAAATGATAGACAGACTTGCTGGTATAGGGTTGAAAGGGAAAAGTCAGTGCCCTGGTTTTAGGCTTGAGGAATTGAAACCCGAGCATGTGCAGTTTCCACGTGCCAAGACAATGCAGCTCTGTCGTAATTGCTTTACTTTTTCTCTCATAAAGTTCCCTTTTTTCTGAAGTCTCAGTTGGAATTTTGAAAGTAAAGACTTAGGAAGACTTTTTATCTGGCCGTATAGTTTTATAGTCGGTTTATTTATCATTCCTACTAACTGTCAAGTAAATATGATCTTTATAATATTTTTGTTTAGGCTATCTATTGATACGCTTTTAAGAGCAATAATAAGACTGTGATTTTTCTCTGCAGGTGGTGACAAAGTGATAGATGTCATTGATGTGGCAAGGCAAGCAGACAGCAAAATGACACTTCACAATTATGTTAAATACTTCACGAATCCTAACAGACCAAAAGTGTTGAATGTGATTAGCCTTGAATTTTCAGACACAAAGTGAGTGGTTCTGGACATTTTGGTTTAACCTTCTGAGTACTGGTTAAATGTAGTTTAATGCTACATCTGTTTTATTAAGAAACGTAATTATGACTTCCAAAGCAGTCAGGGTGGCAGTGTTGTAAATTTTGCATTGGAACACTCAGAAGAAATTTAGAAGTAAAATGACTTTTTATCTTTAAGTACTTTGTTAACACTGAGTTACGGTTAATTTCTTGGTTTGGGTTGAGCTGGGATGTGTACTTTCAAGAAGTTTTAATTTGCATGATGTGGGTATGTGTGTATATGTGCGTTTGTTTTTTTTTAAAGGATGTCTGAATTGGTGGAGGTCCCTGATATAGCCAGAAAACTTTCCTGGGTGGAAAATTATTGGCCAGATGATTCAGTCTTCCCCAAGCCATTCGTTCAGAAATACTGCCTGATGGGAGTTCGGGACAGTTACACAGATTTCCACATTGACTTCGGTGGCACTTCAGTGTGGTACCATGTCCTCTGGGTAAGAGTGGGTTGTTTCTTTGTTCTCTTATTGACAAAAACACGCAGCCACGTTGTTCCAGGGCTCCACTCATTTGCTGTACAGTGGGAAGTTTTTGTGCTTTTACAATAGGAGCTATTAGTTTACCTTTAAGTATTATGGCTTTTATTTATTTATTTTTTAATCCCAAGTAATGGAGGAGTCATGGAGGAATTTTTTGTCTGGTTTGGTTTTTTTGCTTTTAAGAGAACGTTCAGGCAAAAATGAAACCAAGGAGGCAGGCTGGCCAAGAGGAGGAAGAAGCATTTTATTTAGTTAGTTGTTCATCTTGGTTGTTCCCTGCTGCCCTGGGATATGAATCTGGGTCCTTGGGGTGTGGGCTGTGCGAGACCAGAGGCGGCAGGCTCAACCTCTGCATCACCAGGGCACGTCTTCATGAGTTCTTTATATTTATAGTCCTTTTTTTCTTTGTCTGATGAGCTTCCTTATCCTTTTGTCTCCTTTTGTTTCTTCCTCACCCTACCCAATTATCAGTTAATCCCTGAATCAAATACCCAAGAAGGAGCACGATTACAGTGATGGCTGCTTCTGACCATAAGGCTGGGTCAGGACAGCTAGTTGGATACGTCAGAAACGCCCATAAAAATAAAAACTGGTGGCTTATCTTCTTGGTTGATACCTTACTTTATCTGGGGCTACACGATTTACGACAGTGGCCACGAGTCCCAAATGGCTAAATATAAGTAATTGAAATAGAATATAATTAAAAGTCAGTTCCTCCTTTGCACTAGCCATATTTCTTTCTTTTTTCTCTTTTATCATTTACCTTTTTTCTCTTCAAATGTGATACAATTCTTTAGCTAAAACAGGAGTGACAAGTCAAAATAGTTCTGGAAAAGTATGATAGAAAAATACTGTTCACTTTTATTTTTTCAAATGAGCAACAGACAGTTGACAAATAAGCAGACCTCCAGTGATGTATATTAAAATGGCAAGTCTATTACTGTTTGAATAAAAAATCATTAAGGCCCATTTGTTCTGTGCATTTAAAACAAACTTCCTGGTGCAATGACAGATCCATTTCATTTTTGTCCTCAAAACATATGAGCCCCAAAATTATCAAGGAACCCTTCATATTTAGTAAAAACAGTAAGGAGTGTGAAAATTAAGGAGGTGGAAGCATTTTCAAAAGGAATTCTCTGTGGATCAGTTTGCTGCAAATAAAATTTACTGAAGACACTCCCAATGCACAGCGCCAGGTACTGAGCTGGCCACACTCTAAACAGTGGATATTAAAGACATTAAAGGTATTTCAGATACAAAGGATAAAGCAAAACAGTAAAGAACAAGAGAATCATCTCTACCAGTGTTAAAACAGATGGATACAGCGAACAAAAGCAAATATGCACCAGCCGTGTTTCCGGTGCTCCGCAGCCACATGGGGCTGCCGTGTTAGAGAGGCCACATAGAACCCTTTCCATCACCGCAGAAGCTGGTGCTGTGCAGGACTGCTCCTGAGCCAGGTCTTGCCTGTATCTAATGCTTGTGTCAGCTGTGCACTGAACTGTACTGTGTGCTGTGTTTTTTGAGCTCTTGTTCCTTTTCTCCCAGCAACAGCAAAGAGTTAGTTTATTAAGGGAAATTTATTTATAGGTTTTAAAAAATTTTCATTATATCATAGATCTTAGGCGAACAGGAAAAGCCTATACAACTTGGGGCCTGTGAACATGTATTTCCTTCTCCACCTTGACAGTGAGATCCGTGGGATGCTTTCCCTTCTCAGTTTCTCCAACACTACTTGTTGACTGCTTGTCTTATCAGAAAGGAGCTCTGGCTCCGTCTAAGAGATTCGTTAAAGGCAATAGCTAGTGATTAGACATGTGAAAGGTCTTTTGAACCTGAAAAATCTGATAATTTAACTTAATTTGGATCACTGTATTGGGAGATAGCATCGATACAGGACATCTTAAGAATGACTTTTCCTTTTTAAAAAAATAGTGTGATTACGTCCTTCTAGGGTGAGAAGATTTTTTATTTAATAAAGCCAACGGATGAAAATTTGGCACGCTATGAATCCTGGAGTTCATCTGTGACCCAGAGTGAAGTGTTCTTTGGCGACAAGGTGGATAAATGCTACAAATGTGTGGTGAAGCAGGGGCACACCTTATTTGTTCCTACAGGTGAGGCTCTAACCCCATCCCCGCTTCCCTCAGTTGATCCTCAGTCATGTGCAGTCAGCTGGTAGCTAGAAGCTCTGATCTTAACATGTTTGGAAAGTAACTTTGTATTGGTTAAGAGATAATTCTGATCTTGGACTTTTTACTTCTTTGTTCCTTGCTTCTTCAAGAGTTAGGACTTGTTTTGACACTGTTTTATATTTTTATTTTAATTCAGATAAAATGTGCATACCATAATATTCACTCTCTTAAAATTCAGTGGGTTTTAGTAAATTAATAAAGTGGTGCAACCATATTACTAATTCCAGAACAAACCTTAAAAAGAAACCTCATGCCAGTTACCAATCAATTCTCACTCCTTCCTTTGAACTCCTGGCAGTGACTGATTTCCCTCTTCCGGATGTTTCTTTTTTCCTTTTTTCAAATGAAAGGTGCAGGTAGGAATGAAGATGAATAGGCAGGCAGGCAGGCAGGCAGGGAGAAGAGGAAGAAGAAGCATTTTTTCTTCTGCTTGTACTGTTGCTCCGCAACCCCCGCACCCTGGGCCTGGCACTTGAATCTGGGGCATGTGGCCTATGCTCCTTTGGAGGCAGTTGACCTAAGTGCTTCCCCAGGGCCTGCCTGTTCTGGGCATTTCATGTGGAATATGTGGAATATGTGACCTTTCATCGCTCACTTCTTAGCATAGTATTAACTAGACTCGTCTATATTGTAGTACATCAGTACTTTTTCACTTTTTATGACCAAATAATATTCCATTGTATGGATACACTCCATTTTGTTATCCATTCATCAGTTAATGGATGTTTGAGTTGTTTCTACTTTTTGGTTATTATGAACAGTGCTGTTTGAATGTTTGCGTACAGGCTTTTAGATGGAGGTATATTCTTGTTTCTTTCCCTTGGTTATATACCTAGTAGTAGAATTGCTGAGTCCTAGGGGTTCGTGACATCTAACTTTTTGAAGAACCTCCAAGCTGATTTCCAAGTGGTGGTCCCATTTTATATTCCCACCAGCAGTGCACATCTGTTCCAGCTTCTCTGCATCCCCACCAATACTGTAATTGCTTTTTTATTTTTGTCCTGCTGGTGGATTTGAAGTGGTATTTCATTGTGGTTTTGATTTGCATTCTTTAATGAATGATGCTGAGCCTTCTTGTGCTTATTAGCCATTTGTATATCTTCTTTAGAGAAATGTCTGTTAAAATCTTTAGCTCATTATTAAGTTGAGTTATTTGTCTTTTTATTGTTGAGTTGTGAGCGTTCTTTCTACTCTAGACCCTTATCATACATATGTTTTGCAAATAATTTTCTCCCATTCTCCGCATTGTCTTTTTACTTTCTTGATAATGACCTTTGAACAAAATTTTAAATTTTTGATAAAGTTCCCTTTAGTTTGTTGTTTGTTTATTTTTCCTTCCCCTGGTCCCGGGTCCTTGACCTTTTCATACCCTGCACTGTAGCCACTGATCCCCAGGGGTACATCAGCTCCCTTCAGTTTTCACTGTCAGCTTTGATTTGCTATCAGACAGGGCTGTAGCAATCTGGGCTGTTTTCCTGGGATAATTAGGAACCCTAGGAAGGAATGAGTACCAGCCTCCTACAGCCCCAAGAATACTTGTCAGAGATGTGACTGCACGCAGGGCATTTTCTGCCAGGCCGGTGGGTTTGAGAATTGTGCTCTCCTAATTCGGGTGATCTTGATGCCCGCAGAGTTGGCAGAGACCTGGCTTCTGGTGTATGATAATAAATATATTGAATAAATGAATGAACAAATGCCTAGCACTACCAGAAGTTATATCTAGATAAATACCAGTATTTACATTGTCAAAGAGCTAAGTCTCTCCTTTAAATCCTCTTCTTTTGTTCTTTTCATAATAAACATTTTGTTAGGGCCTCTTCAAAATCTTTATTCAAATGTATGGATAATATGACCTCCTCCACAAATAATTTCCCAAAATAATTCAGGTAATGGCCTAACTACAATATAAAGAGGAAATTAAAGACTCATTTATAAAAGAATACTAGTTCAAAATTTGCCTGCTCAGACACAGCAGCTTTAGAAGGCAGAATGAGATACATATGCCAGCAAACCAGATTCTCAGTTTCTGTAGCGCAGATGTAGATAAATGGTTCTCAAACTCCACTGAGTATCAGAAGCACCTGGAGGGCTTATTCAGACAGATTGCTGGGCCTCTTCCCCAGAATTAGGCCAGAATTGGTTTGAGGTTTCTTTTAAGGGTAAGTTCTGGAATTAGTAAAATGATTGAACAGCTTTGTTAATTTACTAAAACCCACTGATTGTACCTTTAAAAGGGTGAGTATTATGGTATGTAAATTTTGTCTGAATCAGTCCTCATCGGGTCTGAATGAGTCGATGAGTGAGCCTGAGCATTTGCAGTCTTAACAGGTTTCCAACTGACGCCACCACTGCTGGCCTAGGCACCGCCCTTGGAGAACCACTTCTGTAGGCCTTGTGGTTTTTCCCCAGGGTAGTGGCAACTGATAAATTTCCAAGCAAACAAAGTGTAGTTTCTTTCAATTTACAGGAAAGTCATATTCCTGGAAAATTATGCCAAAACAATGTAAAAAATACTTTTTTGCATATGTAATGGAATTACAGTTTTTCTGTTCAGATAGCTAATGACAGATTCTGAATGTATTTGAATGCCAGCAGAAATTTTAAAATCCTGAGTAACGTAAGACAATTTCTTACTGTGGAGAGTGGTCCTGCATGTTACATATCCTTGACTCCTCTCATGAAGTTACAGTGCTGCCTCCTGATCATTGTGACAAGTAGAGACCCCCAGCTTCCCCAAATGCCCTCTCCAGGTGGGAATGCCTCTATTGAGAAGCACTGATCTGTAGGATTTGTAGCTGACAAAGACTTTTTTTTTTAAGAAAAGGGGCGAACAGGAATGAAGGTGAGTAGGCAGGAAGAGAGAGGAGAATGACTCACTTTATTCTTTTTAGTTAGTTGTTCATCTTGGTTGTTTCCCCGGCCCCCAATCTTGAACCATGCACAGGTCCTTGAGTTGCACGTAGGCTTAGTCCTGTGGCCTTATCTGCTAGGCCACCAGGACGTGCCAACATACGCTTCTAATTTGTGATTTCAGGGTCTTCAAGCTTAAGAGTTGCATGTATATGAAAGTTAGTATTTTGAAGAGTTTTTTTGATATTGTGTCACAGCTCAATGAGTCAAAATATAAAGATGAAAAACGAAGATACAAGGAAAATGAGATTTATCGTGAAGTGTATGTGTCTGTTTATAGGAAGTCTTTTATGTTCAGTGTGTAGAAATTTCTTTCAAAAGTTGGCCATTATCTCTTAGAAATGATACTCACTTTGAAAAACTTTATGCAAAAAAAAGACATCATTTTGATTGCCAGCATTTATGCTGATACCATAACTCCTCATAAGTAAATGTGAGTGACCTGCATTTTCCTTTGTAGAGCTGGGTCTCTGGTTGAGTTCCACGGACCCTCCCTTGCTTAGTCCGTGAGGACACTCATTTCAGGATGACGCTCAGGAAGAGAGGAGCTCAGCCCGGTCCATTGCTCATTTAACAGAAATGTGCTCGCCTCATTCTAAACAGCTTTGACTTGTCTGAAAGTAATATCTTTTAAATGTAAAATAGGATTGTGTCTTTAAACTAAAACAGCAAGCCCCACAAAACCTTCACTTCATCCTGTACCACAGTTGGATCAATGCATTTGTTTCCTTAAACTCAGCACAGGGGTCTATCCTGTAATAGGTATTCAATAAATATTTGAACAAATGAGTCTGTAACTTAGAATAGACATTAACTTTTCTAATATTCGAGTATGAGGTAAACTGATGTTGATATTCTTTGTTAATCACTTCACAGCTAGATATCACATCTGTTCACTGACTGTCATGCTTTCAACTATTTCAGGGTGGATTCATGCTGTACTTACTTCTCAGGATTGTATGGCTTTTGGGGGAAATTTTCTGCATAACCTGAACATTGGCATGCAGCTCAGGTTTGTGTCACTCTTATTTAAAGGATCTTTTGTCCCTTCTAAAATGGAACATTGTTTAAGAGTTTCCAAAAAATGATTTCATAACCTATTTTAATTGAGATCGCATAGAGATAGACCCTGAGAAGTAATTAGGAATAGAAACTTTTCAAAAATTATTTTTTTTAAGCAGAAGGAATATAGACAGGAATGAAGGGAGTCAGGCAGCAGGCAGGAGGGAAGAGAAAGGAGGAGGACACATTTTATTTTGTTGCTCCCCCTGGCCCCAGACCAGAAACTGATTAAGGAAGGTATTGTCTTAAAATTTTTGTCAAGATGAAACTTTGATACAATTCAAATCTCAAACAAAATGATTAATTTATTCCTTTTGAGACTATCTATCCGAATTTCAAATTTTTATAAAAATGTGTGGACTTTCCCTTATCTAGTCTTACAATGAGAGAAATGAAAAGTACCCATGTCAGGAATTCTGCAATTTTTTATAATTTTGTTGTGAGCAGGGATCAGTAGCCATTGCCCCTTCGGTGAGGACATTGATCTTTGGGGCCCTCTGCTCCCCTGGCAGCCTAATAAGGCGGTAGAATGTTACTTAGGGTAGACTGCTACGTGGTAACATTGCTCATGGTGAAATGGTGCCTGATCGATCAACTCAGGACTGGGAGAACTGGAAACACCTAGTAAGACGCGTGTCTTTGGACTTAGCTGAATGTGATGATCTGGGAACTTGGCGTGCCGTGGGCAACCCTAGATTTTCCTCTGTGGAATTGGTACACGAAATAGTGACTCTGAAAGGGAATGAAGCTTTAGGCCAGAGCAGCTCCCACACTCGCCGAGTGTGGATGTCCTCTCTTTATGCCTGGGTTGACCCTGTGGACAGGAGGACTCCTGCCTCAGTGCTCGCTGCAGAGCCCCACGGGAGACTAGCGCTGCGGCGAGCTGGTTCTGCCCTCTCCCCTGACTGACCCCAAGCATGGGCTTGAGCCAGAGTGTTCACAGAGCCTGAGGAAACTTTCTTAAGTGGCACCTTCCTGACGTTTCTCCTAGTAAAGCCAGCACACAAATTCCCAGGTGTCATCTTTTGAGGGCCAGTGTAATTCTTCGGTGTGTGGTCAGATTTGCTACAGTCAGTCCTCGTCGTCTTCTTCCCAATTAGTCTTCTTCAAATGTGGTGATTTTAAGTAAACACGTAAGTTGATTGGTCTTATAGGTCATGATTTTGCTACTTTATTTTTTCTGTTAACTTTGAAATGCTAATACCGATATTCAGTTCCTTCAAATTTTACTCACATAGGTGTTATGAAATGGAAAAAAGGCTAAAGACACCAGATCTTTTCAAATTTCCTTTCTTTGAAGCTATATGCTGGTTTGTAGCCAAAAATTTGCTGGAAACCCTGAAAGGTAATTAATAATCTGTACATTTTCTTGTATAATATGACACACAATGTTTGTAAATTTGCTGTAAGTCACTCTTAGACCTGTTTCTAGTGTGGTGTGGCTCTTGCCCCTATTTGGTTATTTATTTTTAATATTTATATATCTATTTAGTTTAATAGACATTCCTTTAATTGAACAACCTCTACACACAATCAAAATATATGGTTTTAGATATTTTGAGCAGAAAAGGAATTTAAATCTCTAGTTTTATGAATGGCATGTCCTAGTGGAGCAGTGCTTAGGTCAGTCGCCTCTAAAGGATGTGGGACACATACTCCTGGGTTCCGGTCCTGGGTCCAGGGAGAAAATAACCAGTGTGAACAACTAAGGTGGAAATAAAATACCAAAAAAAATAGTTGTCCAGAATACATGTAGTAGGTTCATAAAACCATTTTTCTTTTCTTTCTTTCTTTTTTTTTTTTTAAAGGAAAGGTGCAGGCAGGAATGAAGGTGAGTAGGCAGACAGACAGGAAGAGAGAGGAGGAAGAAATGTTTCATTATTATTTAGTTTTTCACATTGATTGTTCTGCTTGGAGCTGAGACCAAACCCTGGTCCTTGAGATGAATGTGGACTGTGCTACTTCAGAGGCAGCTGACTTAACCACTATGCCATCAGGGCATGCCTGGAAATCATTTTTAAGACCCCTTATGAAAATAGAAAAATGGATCAAGGATACCATCAGTTAGATTTTTAAATCAAACTATTGTCAGAAAACCCAGATTTGAGGCACTTTCTGCCTAATTTGGTTTTTTAAATGCATAATTTCCTCCTGTCAAGAATGTTTTTAGCAAATTAGAGTTTCAAGCCCACAGCCTTAAAAATCAGATCTATGAAAAGTTGCATTAGAAAAAGACAGATAATATTGAAAAATGTTCGTTGCATGTGGTACTCTTAATAGTCTACACACATTACTACCCGCCTGAAGATGCCTTACTCTTAAAAGTACAGTTTATGCCATGGGACTGCTGGTAAGTATGTGTTCCTAAGCCTTTACGACCACTCTGCTGGTCAGCATAAGATACCTGTTTGCACAAACTAACTCAATGTCAGACTGTGAGTCTGAAATGAAAGAAAAATGGGGTGGGCAGAGGATTTAAACTTGAAAGCTACATTTTTATGAGGAATTTCATTTTGGGTTTCCTTTAAAAAAAAAAAGTTCTATGAACCTGCAATGTGTGGTCTCCTTCCCTGCTAGAGAGCATCACTATTCTGACTTTGGTGATAATACTTTGCTTCTGTTTTATCACCTACACTAAAGCAGTTTAATTTTGTCTCTTCAGACTTCACATAAATAGATTTATACTGACATTTTTTGTGACCTTGCTCAACGTTATGTTTGTGAGCCTTATTCAAACTGGCACATTGATTTAGCACATTACATTTAATGTAGTTGTTTCTTTTTCTTTCTTTCTTTTAATCAGTTTATTTCATTCTTTTCCTTTCTATTAATTTGGAAGCTATGCAGTTTGATATTTGAGGGTTCCCAAAACTTAAAGTTAACCCATTCATCTCCAGAACTCTTTTCTCCACCCCTCTTCCATTCTCACAGAACTGAGAGAAGATGGTTTCCAGCCCCAGTCTTACCTAGTGAAGGGAGTGAAAGCACTGCATACTGCTTTAAAACTGTGGATGAAGAAAGAAGTAAGTCATTTCCTTCAGTGGAGTCACGTTGTTTTCCATACGGCGGGTCAGGAAACCAGTCCTGCCTGCTGTGTTGGTGCACTTGTGAGTGGCAGTAGTAGAAGGCATGCATGGAAATCATACTTTAAATATAAAATACACCTGCATTTTATTATAGTTTATACAGATTACTGATTTATATTTATATTTGTGAGAATAAAGTACCTAGGTATTTCTTTAATCTTTACTCTGAAAAAGAAAATAATTCAAGTATAGCTAGGATATTGACTTAGAAGTAAATGTGCAAATATAGAATAATGATAAATAACTTGGAGCTCTCTTAGTGTGCTAACCACTCAGCATAGTCTCTATCTGCATCATCTCATTTAATTTTCAAAGCAACCAGCTGGGGTCAGGGTGTTATTGTTACCTCACTTTATGTATGGGAAAACTGAGGTTCAGAGTTTTAACTTGCCATGTCGAGTTAAGATTTAACCTTAGGTTTCTGTGATTGCCAGGCTATGCTCGTATCCCTCTGCTGAATTTAGGTAGAAATGAAGGAAAAGGAGGCCAAGGTTCCAGCAGCATCTATCCATTTTCATTAATTTGTGGTCTAGTTGTTTGCATTTGAATTACATGATTGCTAAGAAATCATCCCATGTCTCCATTTGGAGTTAGTTTGTCCTTCCTTTGTACTTCCATAACATATTGCTTGTGCCAGTGGACTTAAAAGTCATGTCTATGACCATGTCCCCTTCACAGGCTCGTGAGTTCTTCAAAAACAGATACTTTTTCATCTTTATTTCCCTCCAGGAACTTTACACACAGCACTTTAATAAACGATGAATATGGAGCTGATAAAAATACATTTCCACATTAATTTTTTTGAATGTCCACTTGAATTAAGAATCCTGCTCTTAAGAGATATTGGGAGACAATAATTAACAGGTTATCCTCCCTATTTTATAATTTTATGCTCCGTTTTACTTTATTATCTTTACTACCTAGTGACTAGAGCAAGGTGCTGTGGAAGCCATCAGGAAATAAAAATCATGTCTTCCGCTATCAGAGATGTCATCTACATGGCAAATAAAAGTATAAGCAGATTGCAAAACTATATAATAAGATAGAAACAAAATAAAGGGTTTATTGCAATGACTATATATTGTTTTCTGCTTGAGGCTTTAGACCGATTATTCTTAAACTGGTGTGTTTATCAGAATTGCCTTTAGAGCTTTTTAAAAACAATCCCCCTGAGTCCTCCTCTAGAGATTCTGATTTAATAGATCTGGGATAGGATCTGAGCCTCTGTTTATAACAAACTTTATAGGTGATTTCGATGCACTGTAAAATTCATCAGTAATAAATACTGTTAATTTATTACATTTGACGTGCATTTTAGAAAGCATTTCCATTTAGCTATCTGGTTAATTTGAGAGGCAGCTCGCCATAATGGTTAAGAGCATGGAATCCGGATTCAAATCTCAGCTTTGCTATTAATAAAGTAGCTTTGTGATTTTGGGCTAATTAACCTCTGTGCTTCTGTTCCCTCGTTGTAAAATGGGAATAATAGTATCTGTGCCATAATATTGTTGAGAGATTTACCGTATTTATTCTAAGTTGCCATCAATGCTCATCTACATCCCAATTTCTCAAGAGGTTTTTGTGAAAAAATAAAAAATATGAAGATTTATTTACAAAGCCTTCTTCCAATATAAGCCACCCCCAATTTTCCAGGGACATTAAAATGGGAAAAAAAAAAAAAGGAGGTGGCTTAGAATCAAATATGGGAAGAGAGTTAACGGTCCTAGTTGTCAACAGTGTCTTGCCTGGCATATAGTTAGCACTTAATGTGCACTGTTGTTACTAGTTTTCTTTTTAGTAATTATGCTAAAACCAAGGAGAATATTTAAAGCAAAAGTAAAGCTAGTTTGATGAGCACATCTAAAAAATCACCATGTTTTTAAATATCTGGAAGTAGACAATACATAATGATGGTAGTTTGCAGTTCACTAGATTTGATAATTTACCAATTCATTCCTCATTTTTATTGATGGGATCTTTTTACCATTTTGCTTTTAACTTTTAAAAAAGTTTATAAAAATTTTTCAAATTGATACGTATGTTCCCCTTATAAATCTTTATATATTATGAATTAAATGCTGGAAATAATTTGTTACTTTTCTCCTTTTGGTAGTAGTTAGAATTACAACAGGCTTAGGGGTGTAGAGCGTAAGTCTGCTACTTAGTATAAAGCAAAATTTGCTGTGCGGCACATCTGTCTTGAACTCGGTCTGTAGGGATTTAAAGTTAGTGAGACTCTCCATAGAAGGTCTTCCACCAGCTAGATAAATCCTGAGGCCTGGTTCAATAGTATTTGACTATGTCTGTAAAATCTGGAGTACCCCAAACTGGTTTAGTAAATTAATTTTTGCATATTAAAGTGTAAGTAACTTTGGTTGTCTTTTCTTTGTTAATCCAAATACAGCTTGTATCTGAACATGCCTTTGAAATTCCAGACAATGTTCGACCTGGACATCTTATTAAAGAACTTTCTAAAGTAATTCGAGCAATAGAGGTAAGAGTAGAAACTGTCATCTAAATGTTTGGCTACTATCTGCTTTGAGAAGCAAATGGATCTACTACCACACTTCAGAAATTTGGAAACTTTGATATGCTTAGAAAAAGACAGAATGAGCTAAGCCTAGGAAGGAGGCTCAGGTTTTGAGTCATCTGAAGCCCTCGAGAGAAATGTGTGTGGTGTGATGAAGTGATGATGAAGCAGTTACCAGGTTACTCCAGCCTCGTCAGGGTCACTCCAAAAAATAAAAAATTAGAATAGACGGAGCATTCAGATCCCACTTATTTCTGATAACTTGAGATGAATGCATGGTAACTACTAAGAGAAAATGTAAGGTGAGCAGCGGAGCGAGGGGGGACCGGGCTGGGAAGAGGGGCTTTGTCAGGGATGGGAGGCAAGGAGAGCCACTAGATGAGGAGGGTACCCTTTACGTAAGCACGTAAAGTCTGAATTTATCAGGAGCCATGCTAGGTACTAAAGAAAGGTGGTTGTGGGTTTTTTTTTTTTTTAAAGGAAAGATGCGGGCAGGAATAGCTAGCAGGAGGAGAGAGGAGGAGGAAGATCCCACTTTGTTTTATTTAGTTGATTATCTTTATCTTGGTTGCCTCATCTGGTCCTGGGTCTTAAACTGAGAACCTTGGGCTGTATATGGACTGAAGTGGACTAAACCACTAGGCCACTAGGGTGTGTGTTTCTAGCAGGGGCGGGGTGGGGGGGTGTCTTCATGAGACTGGCTATTCAGGAAGGTGCTTCTGTTAGTGTCCTGCTTGAGCTGAAAGTAAATTCAGTGGAGGCATGGAGGCCAACTGGTAACTTAATAGTTTAGACTAGGGCTTTGTTTGGAGAATGTAAAGAAGTATATATCTAAGGAATATTCAATGTCACTGATATATACACTTAAAATGGCAAACATGATAAATTGTGTTTCTGTTATCACATGTGGTATGAAATTATATATGTGTGTGTGTGTGTGTGTGTGTGTGTGTGTGTTACTGTAATTTAAAGGAAGCTTTCAGGTGGTTGCCTCTGCAGAATGAGAATGAGGATGGGGAAGAACAGACTGCTACTCTTCATGATGTTTAATATTTAAAAGTACATAAATAGGTGACTTTGGTTTAAAAAGAAATGACTAATATATGTAAATATGTATGTAAAAAACATTAATCATAGTAAAGAACTGGAAACAACTTAAATAGCTAACAGAAAGTAGTAAGTCAATAAATTAGGTTTTTTACACAGTGGAATACTACACAGCCTTTAAAATGATAGTGAAATGAAGGAAATATGTTCACAATGTATTATGTGGGAGGGAAGGGGGATAAAGGTTTCAGTAAAGCTATTTGTCTTATGATATGGTTTTTTTTTGTGCATATGAGTGAATGGTTTCTGTTTTCTAAAATATTCATGACTGATTATTTAGTCATGTACATGCAGCTTATCATACAAATACTTTGAATTTAATTCTTAAAGGAAGAAAACGGCAAGCCAGCCAAATCTCAGGGAATCCCCACTGTGTGTCCAGTTTCACGATCCTCAAATGAAGCCACTTCCCCACACCATTCCCGGCGAAAGATGAGGAAACTTCGGGACCACAACGCCCGGACCCCTTCAAACCTTGACATCCTAGAGCTGCACACGCGGGAGGTCCTCAGGAGGCTGGAGACACGTCCACGCGAGGAGGCAAGTGCTACGACTCTTGATTACAAAAAGAGAGTTAGTTGTTCCCGTGAGTTCTTTAAAAGGACCGTAAAAAGACAACAGTCTGACCTCCTTGTTATCTAATCTTTGTTTAGTATTGTTGGGTCAGCCAGTGCTTAGGTCGGCTGTCTGGGCATCAGTGTAGCGGGAGGAAGCGGTCTCATTCATTGGCTGACATGTTTATAGTTTGCCAGACCCTGGAGAAGATCCCAGAGTGAGCAAAGCCGAAGTCCCTGCCGTCACATTGATTCTATCCTAGTTCACATCGGAAGGATGGGGAGGCAGAGACATATTAAATATAATTTCAGAAAATAAGTATTAGAAGGAAGCCAAGGCAATAGAGCCATCGAATAAAGGGCCTGGGGGAGCTGGCTACTTTAGCTAAGGTGGCCAGAGAGCCGTGTGAACTGATGCTTAACTAATGGGAAGAAGTAAGGTGCATACACAGATTTAGGGAGAGTATTGCCAGCAGAGAGAAGAGCAAATACAGAAAGTCTGTCCCTGACCACCAGTTTCTGCATGGGTGACTGTCAGACAGGGTGACTATTAAAGCAAGCCCATTGCAGTCTGAGGTGTGCTGGCCTGATGGACAAAAGGAAGCATTTGGGGCAGCCAGTATGAGATCAAAGAGGAGCAGGAGCCTGTGTGAAACATGGTCATGAGCTGGAGATGAGATTTTATCGTCCATAATTTTACATCCGAAGTAGAGGATAGAAAGTAGTTTAAAAGGAAAAAGATAGCAATATCCCTGAGTTAAAATATTTAAAGAAATTCTATAGAAATGAAAACTTTCTTAAATAGTTTTCATTTTATATGATTGTATTTATACTGCTTTAAGCTTTTGTTGTTCTAAACCTTCCTATCTAGACGCTTTAGTTTATGATGACAGGTTCTATTTATTTTTAAAGAAAGAAATTACCACGAAAAAGAAATAGCTCAGTGTACTAAACCCCAGCCGCTGTTGTGCTTCATGTCACATGGCAGCTAGTGAGAGCAGTGGGTGGCTTGTAAGTCACTGACAGTGCCTGATGGGAAGGCCGGGGTGGGGGTATTAGGTCAAGGACTGGGTGACTGGCAAGGACCCCACAGCCAGCACTTCAGCTGGAAGAAGCTTCCTTCCTGAAAGAGAAGAAAATGAAAGTACATGAAGGCAATGCTTCTCCAGCTTTTCCACTTTCTGCAAGAGTGGAATACCTGTGTAGACGCATCGTATAGAACGTGTTTTATTGTTAGTGCTCCTCCAGAGACATGGGCCATATTCATGCTTTGTGTTTAGGGACCAGTTAATTTTCATACCTCCCATGCAGATCCCCTAAGGCCCATGGCGGGTGGGGGGAGGCTGGTAATACAGTATTTCTTTAGTTAAGCAGGTATGTTTAAGGGTGGAGACTAAGTAAATTCTGTGTTTATAATTTAAGGACATCTTGAGCTCTAAACTGAATGGAAAATTCAACAAACATCTCCAGCCATCTTCTACAATACCTGAATGGAGATCAAAAGATAATGATCTACGATTACTGCTGACAAATGGAAGAATAATAAAGTACGTAAAGTAGATCAAAGTATCAAACAGATTAGTTTTCAGTGGACTTCCTTTTGTTCATTGACTCATGCTGTTGCACAGCTGACTGAAATATGCGAAGTCTCTGTTCTTTGCTTTCTTTTTTGTTAAAGGGGGAAGGTAGCCTGTTAGGCTACGTAATTGCTGTTTTCTGACATGTTTTCCCCTCTATGTACAGAGATGAGAGACAACCCTTTGCAGATCAAAGTCTTTATACAGCAGACAGTGAAAATGAAGAAGAGGATAAGAGAAGGACAAAAAAGGCAAAAATGAAGATAGAAGAGCATTCAGGAGTAGAAGGGGTGGAGAATGAAGAATCTCAAAAACCACTTAACAGTATGTTTCTTTTTATGGTCATTTTAAAGGTCTTTTCATTACTAATGTGAAAATAACTTTCCAAGTTCTTAAATTTGAACTCAAATTGAAAGTCTTTGTGGCTCTAATACTCTTTGAGAAATCTGAAGTGTTTCTGAGTAGTGTGCCCCTCAGGGAAATGCCAACCTTAAATGCCCAGTGCAAAGCTGGGGCAGAGCCAGAGGAAGTGCCGACCGTGAGGACATGTACAGGCCACTGACACCTTCATCTGGCACTGGTTTTCTCAAGAGTCTCATGGAAGTTCATGCATTTGATGGGTCTTGATTTCAAATAATAAAACAGTTGCAAGTTTAATTTTAATTATTTCATACATAATTTTAGCTAATGAGTATATGATTTTCGGAATCAGGAAACATACACACTTGATTTGAAGGTTTTAGTGGTCACGTGTTGTTCTGATTGCCTGCTCACAAGGAGTCGTCTACTTGTTATTAATTGGTTTTCAGCAGCATGGCAGGTAGGGACACCTCCTCCTCGAGACCTTTCTTCTTTGGATGAAGTCTCAATTTTTCCACGTCTTACAGGGCCTCCATACACCCTTCTATTTTACAAGGCAGTTATGGATCTGTTACTTGACAAATCAAGTTTCAGATCGTGGACATGATTTGCTCCATGTAGAGTCCTCGCTCCTGCCAACTCCTGGTCACCCCTGTCGTTGGTGTCTGCGTCTGGACAGGCTGCTTCTCAGAGTTGACCCGATGGCTGCTGGGTGGGAGTGCCGCGTGGTAGAGGGAGCTGAGCGAAGCCCAATCTGAGCTTACCGAACTCACTGTCTGCTGGACGACATTCTAGTTTTAGGAGACTTATATTTTTTGTTTTATATTGAGAGATAAGACAAAAGGAACTAATTTTAGTGTCAGAGGGTTTTTTCTGAAAGAAATGTAAAAGAGTCAACCCATTCAGTTATGGGGTATCAGGTTCAATAAATTCCACATGTTTTTAGAGGGCACCTCAGTCGGTCCACTGGCCCACTGGGGAGGAAGAAATGGAGCCAAAGGGAGCATTGGGGTGGGAGCAGGAGCCGCTGAGCAGCGAGATCAGCACTTTCTGATGACTTTCTTTTCTCTTGCATCCTTTCCATTCCAGGGTTCTTTACAAGTGTGAAGTCAGAACTCAGGAATCGATCATCAGAATATTCTGACATTTCTGATTCAGAAGACTCTGGACCTGATTGCACTGCACTGGTACGTCCCATACCCATGACTTGTGCGTTGTTTGGTGAAAAGACGAACCCCCACTTCCCTTCTAGCAGGGAGTGAATGCCGTGTCTCCCAAAGTCTGTCTGTCGGACCTTTCTGACTTTTTTCACAAGGTTTTTCCTTAGTGGTACAGACACACACACACTCACACACACACTCTCTCTCTCTCTTCTCATATGATTATTTACTTTTGATCAACATAACCTTTGGCCTTTGGTTTTGGAAAGGATGATAAGAGATACTGTTCTGGTGTTTCAGATATTTCTCATAGGTTGTATTTTATTTTTACCTCAAAGAAAATACTGAAAATGTCTTTTACTGAGGAATGATGTTACTATAGTTGCTAGAGTTTTTACTTTTTATATGAAATACAGTAATACTCCCATGATAATAAGATTTTAGCTTTTCTGAACTAGGTGAAGTGTTTTTGGTCAGTTCGTCCAGACTTGGTTAAGATGTCTCATATAGCTTTTATTCCATTTAATTATTTTTTAATCTCAGAAAAATAATTTTACCACTGAAGAGTCTGAAAGTTCAGGTGATGAAAAGAAACAAGAAATATCATCAAACTTCAAGGAGGATTCTAATGTGATGAGGAACTTCCTTCAAAAGAGTCAGAAGCCATCCAGAAGTGAAATTCCAATTAAAAGGTAGGCTTGCTGATGGGAGCCGTCTTATTAGATTGTGATATAAATGATAGATGAACATGCTTTAATCTTAAATTTTATCCCAAATTTCACCAAGCATGTCATTAGAGAAATAAGCTTTTGTCTCTTGATTCTCTTCTCTTTAGGGAATGTCCTACCTCGACAAGCACAGAGGAAGAAGCTATTCAGGGCATGTTGTCTATGGCAGGGTCGCACTATTCCACGTGTTTACAGAGGCAGACACAAAGCACAGACTGCAGTGGTGACAGGCACTCTCTCCAGGATCCCAGCAGCTGCCATAGCAGTAACCATGAGGTCAGGCAGTTGTATCGCTGTGATAAACCAGTGGAATGTGGTAAGAATCCTAAATTATTACCCTCTAAAAAATAAAACGTGACCTCCAACATAATCACTCCATAATCCTAGTTGAGATTAGAGATTATGAATAGGAACTGTTCATTGCACACCTTTAGTTGGAAGTGGTGCTGAGTATATTGGCCAAGAAATACATAATATTGACAAATCGTGTGCTTTAAGTGTAAGAACTCAAACTGTAACCAAGAATTGTTTTCAGAGACATAATTCTACCACTGCTGTTGCAAGGCAGTATTATTTTCCTTGCATAAGTTGATCAGAATGGAAGAAATGTTTTGGTGCTTTAAATGGTCTGCTAAACCTGAGCAAGCAATCCTGTTTTCCTTTTATGGAAGGGAAAACAAGCTTTGAATTGTTTCTGATTGAGAATATTCACTCTCCAACTTGCAAAAGAAGCATTAGGAAAGAGAGTGCATTCAGTAGCAATATCAGTGATGCCCAGAGTGTTTTCTCCTCTGTGGCTTTAGGAGGAAATGCTGTTTCCCTCAAAGTGTGAGGCAGACGAGGGAGAAGGCGGTTCTATGTTAGAACAAATGACTGAGTAGCAGTTTTGTTCATTCTCACCCAATAAGTGTGGGCTATATACCAGGAGTCTGATGTGCATTCCACTTAATTCTTTTAACAGTGTTCTGGTATAGGTAATAGAACTTTCACAGGTAAAGGAAGTAAGACTTAGTGAATTTCATTTGCCCATACGTAAATAATTATTATTCTCAGGTGTTGGAATTTGAACCCAGGACCACCTGATCTCAAAATCATTATATTAGAGGAAACTGAGGTTTAGAGCAATTAAAATAATTTGCCTAAATGCATTGGTAATGGAAGGACTCAACGAATTTTTTCTTGTCTCCCTATAATGGCTTTGGTCCCTTGAAAAGGAAGTGTCTATTCACTTTTGTATAGAATGTCAGCATTCATTTGCTTTCAGTTTTAAGCATTAGGCTGTCTTTGTTCTTTAAGATCAAGTTTATACGAAAATAATTTAACTAAAATTTCTCTTTAGGATACCATGTCAAGACTAAAGATCAAGACTTAAGGAGTTCTTGCTGGATTAAACAATTAGATACACCTTCCAGATTTAATCTTCAGGTAAGTCAAGGTTTGGAACATTAAAAAGAGATTTAGAATTACCATTTACTCTGTGTTGTTTTGTTTTTTTAAACTGCAGCTATTGTCAATCACTAGATCTGGCAAGTTAAAAAAATTACAATCAAATCTACAACTAAACATTTTTAGCAATTCTGATGTAATGACTACTGCAAGACTCCTGTAGCATGCGACCTGGTAAAGAACAGTTTATTCAAGGCAGTAGTTAAAACTGCTGGCTGGCAACACCTTACGTGGCGTCTGGTTAGAATGGCACATGGAACTGAACTGGTGGGATGAACTTAATGCATTATTTACAGATGTTAATTTACAATGACACACACCTTAAACCTATATCATGTTATGATGCAATGTTCCTCCAGTAAAATTAGTTTAAAAAAAAAGAACAAACATGAAAAGGGAAAAAAGTAGCATCAGGATCTCTTTTTAATATCTGACATTGTTTCTCAAATATATTTTTTGATACTAACTTCCTTTATGAATTCGATGAATTCTGCAATTCGATGAATTCCAGAAAAATGTTCATTGTGAATATGGATTGACTAGGCTTGCATTTTCCCATGGTTTGTTTTGCACTCCTAGCACCCCTCCCTTGACTCCAGAGGAAGAACCCCTATGCTAAGAGAAGCAGCCTGATGTCTGAGGGGCTCAGAGTAATAATGCTTATACCAAGCAAATTGAACTCAGGTGGCTTTCTTAAAAATCAAAACTTTGCCCATGACACTAAACAACGAAGCAGTATGGTCTCTTGCTGCTGATCTTAGAAAAGGACAGTTAAAGAAGCAGAATTCTCCCCTGGCAGAGGGAAGAGTGAGGTCCCCAAACTTCCCGACCCCAGGCGTCCTTTGGGTAGTGGAGTCATGGGTGATTTTTCTTTTCTTCATTTGGCTCAGTTACCTTTACAGTAAGAAAAAACCAAGATTTTTTTTAAGGCAAGGTTTTTTGAGGATAAATTCTTTTAATAGAAGGATATGCTCGAGAGTCAAGGTCAAATAAGAAATCCCTTTTCAATATATGGTTTGATAATGCATCTGTGACAAGCTGAGGAAGACGTGGAGCCATACCTCCCATCTTGGGCTCCTTCTAAACACATGCCCACTGAGTTCGGGCTGACTTAAGTTTTATCTTTCTCTGCCACTCCCACGCAGTAGATATAATTTCTTCTTTATGATGCAAGTTCAAGACTTGACTCTTTCGGAGCTGTTAGGTTCGCAATCGAGACCATGAAAGGCAGTCTTACGGCTGCTATGTGTTAAGAAAACCAGTAGTGCATTTCTTCTCTCTCACTAATGCATAGAGAGGTTCAATTCATCCTTCTCTTAAAAGAGCCCTGAAAATTGAACCTTCTTTCCCTCTTTCTTTAGGATCTAAGCAGAGGCCAGAAATGCATCAGAAAGGAAGGTTCCTCGGAAATCAGTCAGAGGGTACACAGCAGGAATTCTGTGGACAGCAGTGGCTCAAGCTCCCAGAATGGAAAGTGTATGCAGAATTCAGGGCCATGCCACACAAGCCATGGCAGCGTAAGCCCGGAAAGGCCAGTTGGTGAAACTTCCTTTTCCGTGCCCCTTCACCCCACCAGGAGACCTGCATCCAACCCACCACCAATCAGCAACCAGGCCACGAAAGGTAACTTGCGCATTTCCAGGCGTCTCTTTCTGACTGTGGGTGCGGCTGGCGGGGGCCCTTTCTAAGAATGAGTCTCTGCTCTGGAGCTGCTCATCACTGAAGCATTGTGGCGGCACTGTCACAGCAGCAGCAGCAGCGCGGCTCCTGTGGGGACAGAGTGGAGGGTCAGGAGGGGCTTTTGGGAGGAGGGTGGATCTGGAAAAGGACGATGAAGGGATAGTCCTGCTGAGTTGGGAGGGTGACCTGAGGAGACGGTTCTAAGGGCAGAGAAGGAGGTAGGGCGCAAAGCACACAGGTGAGGAGCAGCCCCCAGGGTACTGGGAGCCGCCGTCGACTGGTCGCTAGAGCCCCCCTTACGCAGCCTTGGAAGAGCTCGCTGAGAGGCACACGGCAGACCCGGAGGCCTGGCAGGCCCCGTGAGGGAGGCTGGCTTGGCCAGGCTTTCACAGCGCAGTTTCCACGGTGCACTGCACGCACCCTGGGCCCCTGGAGACTTGCTGCTGGAGCCCTCCATTCAGTCACAGGGCGCTGGCGCTGTCGAGTGAGCTTTCCATGATGATTTACACTGCTGTTAATGTTTTATAGGAAAACGTCCCAAAAAAGGAATGGCAACAGCCAAGCAACGTCTTGGGAAGATCCTTAAGTTGAACAGAAATGGCCACGCACGTTTCTTTGTGTGATGGAGCTGCGTGTGACCTCTCCTCCCGTTGGAGACCACTTGGGTGCAGGAGCCTGGCGCTCCTGCGCCCCCCGGCCCGAAGCGGTTTGCATGTCCAGTAGAGAACACTGCCTGAAGGACAGCACGACCCCGATGCTGCGTTTCACTGTGCCACGCCCACTCAGCAATAACCATTCTGGACCTGGTGGGGAGAGGAGGGGGTAGAACCTTAAAAAGAGACCGTGAACTGGAAAGGGTCTCTTGTCAGGGCTTGAATTTCGTTTTGTTGTTGGTAGTGTCTTGATTATTTTCAGTGCTAGGGTAAAGAATTATCAATAATTTATTTAACAGATATTTTTTCTTTTTTAAAGTTAACAGCTTTTAAATTCTTTCTTTTTTAAAGCTATTTATTTGGAAGATTTCTGGAGAAATATCTCACTAAGTTAGATTTAAGACTGTGAAGGTTTTTAAATTATTTTTGATAGTATGTGTGTTACATGTGGGAAGAGCCACGGTGACAGCGACTAGTCTGGACTCTTAAATTTGATATTCAGGTTAAAGTCTTAAACAGGGATTTGATGCATTAATTATTTTAAATTAAGATGTATATGAAAATCATTTTATTTTATATATTTCATGTGTTTTTTATAAGCTATTAGCTTCGCTTTTGCTAACATCCATGGTGCACACTCTTGTCCAGGTTAATTACCTTCACCCCACCTTCCCGCTGCCGCCCCCCACCCCACCACCCCCGTTTTCCAACGACACAACAGGACTTCTCTCTGCAGGGAAACCCTTTTGTAGCCAGCGTGTGAGAGCTTCATGGACGATCCCACATTTCTCCTCTTGTTTGACACTGCAGTTTTCTTCTCAGTCTAAGACATAGGTTTCTTGCGTTTTCATCTTTGCTGATGCTGTCTGGGTCCCAAAGAGAACAGCTTTAATATCTTTTTCCTACTGTGGGAAAAGTATTACAAGTTCGGTTAAATTGTCATGTTTATAGTTTTTCAGAAACATTTGTGACTACAGAGGGCCTTCTTCATACTGCTGGTGTCGGAGGGCAGGACAGACACCTGCCACAGAGGTTCTACTTTATGACTTTTATTCTGTGTATCTAAATTGTTGGAATTTATGATTTGACTTCAGATCTGCATAATAAGCCGGAATATAATAGAACTATACTATGTTAGGGTGTAGAGAAGCAAGCATGTTGGAGTAGAGTGTATGTGTGTGCGTGTGTGTGCGTGTTTGCTAACCTTCTAGAGAATTATCTAAGATACAGATTTGGAGTAAAATGGGTGCTTCTTGCCGTTTCATCCATCTGTCCTAACTTAACCAGCGCTTTTTGAGGTTAAGTGTCTGCTTGAGCTTTAAGGAATCATTTATCTCCTTAATGCACGTTTTTTTACTACACACAAGTTCTGAGTTACTCACAATGCCTTTTGTTTCCCCCTTTTCCCCACTATGGCGTAAAAATAAGTGATTTCTGGGTGTGGAGATAGTCCCAATTTGACAATAGAACATTTTACAAGTTCCTACAAAGAAAAATATAGGCAAATAGGATAAAATTTATTTTTATGGAGAAGAAATATGACCATATTATGGATTTTTTTTTTTTTTCAGTAAGACAGGACTTTCCTTTCTGTATTAAATATCACTTGAAGAGCTAAAAAAACAAAACAAAAAAACTACATCATCTTTCATGGTTACATTCAAATCTATTTCCAAAGAAAAGTATTTGTTACTCTAGCGCTTTTCAATAGCTCATGGAGTAAATGTAAACCGACTTATGAATTAGCCTTTCTGGTACAGGTGATTGGACTAAAAGTTTGGTTCTTACCTAAGTATCAGGAAGAAGGATTTGTATAGAAATACTGAATGTCTGACGCAGCCACTTAAACTCGTCTGCACTGTGCCAGAAAACTCGCCAATAGATGGGCATAATCAGTCATTGACTGGTCATTGGTTCTCAAGCTATCAGAAACTTGGCTTTGACTGATTTTCCCACCTTTCTGTCACAGTATGCTGTTAAGATGTTTTGGTTTTCTGTAGACAGTGTTTTAGTGTTCAAGTACACATTTTTATTTTGGCTTAAAAAATAAGAATTGTATTTTCTTTTTCCAGCTCCATCATAGACTGAATCCTTTTATTTTCTTTACATTTTTACAACTTGAAATATTTTTAATTCCCTGACTTCTTCCCTTTAGCTATAAAAATTTAAAATAAAAAACTTATTTGTATATATTAAAATTGTGGCCAGTACCCAGCCTGTGTGTTTAGGCCACTAAATGCTAATTTTAAGTAGCCGATATATGGAACTTTTTGTAGTTACTGTCTGTGCTGCATCTCTTTCTCTCATGGAAGTAACTGAACTTTGAGGTAACTGCAGCCGGCATTTCTTCTGACGATAATAGACAAACTTTGTCTTTTCTTCAATCTCACTCTAAATAATACTACAGACACTGCACCTGAGGAGGATAACAGTGATTGCATCTAGCTAGTTATAAGCAAATACAAATCTGTAAAACAGAATTGTGATTTAATATGAAATTTATTTTATAGTCGATAATTTTCCTCTATGGATTCAAACAGTCGACTTTGCTCTCCAATATTGATTAATGATGGAAACAATACAAAGATGGTGATTGATAGCATAATTGAGTATCTTCAAAATACATTAAAATTCATAAGCATCAGTTAATTTTTCAAAATATACAAGATTTAAAATTCTGACCAAAATCAGCTTATAAATATTAGAGAAAATAAGCCCACCTCTATCACTACTTAAATATTTAGCGTGGATACTGTTCTGTTTTTTAATAATCCTAATTATTGCCTTTTTAATGAACTACTGTATTCATATGAGATCAACAGTTATTTATCAAACATCTGCCATGTGCCCAGCACTTTTAGAACTGTGAAGGAATATCAAATTGAAATTGCGGTCTGTTCCCTTGAAGGTATCTTCTTCAGGAAATACGCAGTATTATTATCACTTCTAATAAGCAAACACAAGCAAAAGATGGTCCATTCATAAACAAATAAAAAGTATAACTACTAGTTTCAACTGAGATCTACTATACAACTATAGAGGTGAAGTAAAATATCATTTTTAAGTTTTTATTTTTTAAGACATTTCAAAAGTTAATCAAATGTTAGTAGTAGAGGGGATGATACAGCCTGGAAGAAAGCAGGAGACGTGGGTAACAACTCAGATATGAGAACATAGAAAAGCATTTCTTAATCTTAACCTTTCATTCTTGTAGAGAATTAATCACCATTCAGGTTGCACATGGTAACGAATGCATGTTTATATGCATTTTCAATGAAAGTAACTATTACACATAGCATTTGTTTCATATTAAATGTACGCCTAGAGCATGCTACCTAAAAACAACAATAAAACACTCAATAATCTAACAAGGTGCTGAGTTAAAATCCGAAGCTGTGCTTGAAGTGAAAGAAAACAGAAGTGAGACAGTTTATCATTAAGAGTGGGAGAGTTTATCCCCAAGTTAGTAATGTTTATCCCCAAGTAACCATTAAGATGATTTAAAGTAACTGAAAGATAGCTTTAGGTTTTTCTCAAAGAGGATTTAGGATAGTGTGGCTCCACAGACTCTGTCTACACCTCAGGCTCCAGATAAAGATAATACAAGTCAGGGAATTCGAGGGACTGAGAACTGTCTGTGGAACCAGGGAGAGAGAGTAAGCTGGTTAGAAAGATGGGAATCAACAAAGACAGCTGAGGGCTGGCCAATAAGGCCTGCTTGGAAAAGAGGGACCACTGGCGTGGTGGAGGGAAGGGCATCTTCAGAAGAAGAGGTTCTGTCTGCTTTTCCCGAGAGCTGCTGTCTGCAGTGAAGACTCCTGCCACCGCGCTGGTAACCGCAACCTGCTGTCTGCAGTCCCGGTCACAGTGTGAGCGTTTTATGACTCCCAGTAAAATGCGAGGGCTGCATGTAAATCTGAACATCTTTCAGAAATCCATTTTTCTCATTATAAAGCTAATTATTTCCTCCAGAAGGAGAAGCTAAAGATCGCTAGTACTTTCTGGATGCCTCGGACCTTCAGCTGAAGCTCGAGTGTCAGCCGTTTCAGCTGAGGGCAAGTGTCTCCAGTGAACAGCGGAGAGGCAGAGAGGACAGTGATTCACCTGGAGTCTCGCTGGGTCCCAGCCTTTCAGTCCCTTGCTTCCTCAACAGCCCCTGTTCTGTGAGGTGCTCGGCCTGCGGGGCATGGTGCTGCCGTGCTTCCTAGGAGCCTGGTAGAGAGAAGCGAAGGGGTAGTAGACTCACTGCACTGCCGTTGAACGTAATGTAACTTCAATACTGTAGCCTTACTAAGTCGCCTGCCTTCACATTTTTTCCGTGAGCGCCACGCCCTAAGTCAGATATTTGTCCCTTACAGAAACAGTTTTTAATATGAAAGTCATTAAGACATAAATGCCTATTTCCAAAGCAATTAGCTTATTGTGATTGACTGTGATTTTATTCCTTCAGAGTATTTTTTTCCCTCTTCTACGGAAGAGGGAACATAATACTCATTTGCCTGCCTTTTACCCTTTAGAGTCTCTTTTTATCCTTGGGGCCCGTTCAGCGTTGAAGCTTTGTCTTTAACAAGTGTAGCATCTGACTTTTTGGTTCAAAACCTTTTGAAACTGTATTCCGTGATTCTTCCGACAAGTTTTTCTGCTCTGCACTATTTCACGAATAAATCCTGGCTACCACGTAGCCTTTGACCTCCAAGTCATTTACCTATGCAAGACTTGTGACATCCTGCATTCACTTTTTCTTTATTTCAGAAAACAGTTCTAAGTGGAACTTAATCCGAACGATAAGCCTTGCCTCCACCCAGTTTTACTTTGGTCATTTTTTTTCAACATATCACTATTTTCCCCACGTGATTTTTCACCAAAACAATGATCGTAAGTGCTGGACTATGTCATATTTTGCAGGAATAAAATAACCCAGACATACTTTTCTATTTCTTTGGTGGATTTTGGTTGGTAACAGTTACCAGCATTAAGATTAATATATAACTAGTTGATTCGTTGCCTAGAATCATTTCTTCCAGCTAAGATTCACCAGTGATTTTTTTATTTTGTACAAAGCATTCGTAGAACTTCCACATTCTCATCAGGGACCTGAGGTGTAACTTGCTAAGTGAACCCCAAGGTTATTTTCTCTTGCAAAAGAAACCTAAACCAAACTAAGGGCCTTACATATATGGTTAGACTGAATCAAAAGCTATAACCTCAATTTTTCCAAAAAAACAGCTTGTGACTGCAGAAGCAAGTCATGCAGTTGTTGGGTATGAAACAGCCGATCAGGAAATGCATGCGCCTCTGTGCGCGCTGTGTTTCCTTCGGAAGAGAATTTTCTACTTTTAATATAAATTAAGCCATAACAGTTTCATGCTGTGGAACAAGGGTGAAAAGGTTCATTTGAAGAGATTATATAAGATGAATTTTCACATTTACTGTGAAAGGTCTAACTTTGTCAGTGCTTCAGCAGGTTTTTTGGGGGGCGGTGGGGGGTGGAAGAGTAGTGGGTGGTGATGGGGAGGACTAGCATTGGTCTTAGGGGTTTTCAATCTGTGATATTTGCAAAGAGGACAGTTGTCGGCAATGGTATTTACTAGTTTTGTAGTCATGTTTTGCTAGCCTGACTTTCTTTAACTGATCTTTATGCCCGTGGTCCAAGGTGACTGCTCTCCTTCCATGTTTGGGGGTGTCTGCGGCGTCGTGTCTTGTCTGTGTGTCTAGGCAGTCGGTGTGCGCGCACATGTGCGTCCTCGGGATACGGAAACACTGTGTGACAATGGAGTGGGGTGTGGCTGGGGAGTGGGATGCTGAAGCTTTAAGAGCATTTTTTTCAATTCATAACAGTATTTCCCATCTTTTGCCTGCAGGCAGGGAAAGTGTACAGTATTTATTTTGTTCGTTTTAAATTCGTAAGTCTTTAAGTAGCTTACATCAGTTATTATAGGGGAGGACAAGTGACTTGTTTAAAGTTGTGTTTGCTATCCTTACTTTCCAATTTCTGTATCTTAAAATTATTGAAATTAAAATGGCATTTCTTCTGTTTTGATTTTTTTTTAGCATTTGGTGTACTTTTTGCTCATTTTGTTTGAAAGTATAAATGTTGAAAGTTGTATAAAATGTGTCTTTGAAAGAAAAAAATTGAATTCTATATCCAATTCTGTCTTGCCGTTCCCTTTTTCTGCTTACTGGGTCAGGGAGAATCAGTGAAAACACATGCTCCCTGCTGTTTCCAAAGACTCTGATGTGAAAAGCAGTGTGTCTTCTCTTATTTGACATATTGGGGCAAGCAAGTGCTGCAAGAGGAAGGGTCACAGCCGCACCCCGGAGCACTCATTGCCCCCCACGGCTGTTTTCTGAGCAGCCAGGGGTAGCCTAGAGCTATGTGAGTGGGCAAAATAAAGCCCCCATCGGTCCTTAGGAGCTTAGGGTAGATGTGGCGGGAGGGAGACCAGGCCCCAGACCAGGTGCTGGGACTGGTGGTCATGGAAGTGCTGGTTTCCTCCCTTTGAGAAAGACCCCTCAGTCCCCTTTATGCCCAAGTCTGGGGTTGTCTGCATGTTGGGGAAGCCTTGCCTCAGGCAGGTGAGAGGTGTGGCGGTGGCAGGGAGTGTTAGGAAGGGGGCAGAGAGCCTCTAGAGGGGGACCACGCAGATGCACAGAAACCTAGGTGACAGTGGCCCAGGGCTCTGCCTGTCCCAGGCCTGCAGGAGGAAGGAGGTGCCACACTGGTCTCCCCCAGAGCGTGTTTACACCCCTCTCCTCTGCTGCCTACTTTGGTCCAGCTGACCAGCCGTTGGTCTGAACAAATTCGCTCTCGTAACAATGCACATATTATCTGTAAATCTGGAATTTGCCTTTCATCACGTGCTCAGTTATAATGAGTAAATTATCAGGACGACTGTCCTAAGACATAGCCTGACTTGGTTTCCACCAAGCAGTGTGCCTGAGACCATATGTGGTGTCTCATTTTATACAGTGGGAAGATTCAGGCTACGCTGCAGCTGGGGCTTTGAAGAGAAGCCCTCATTATTTCACTCCATTTGTGTCCTTAGCAGTGTACAAGGCATGTTTCCATTTCTTCTTCGCAATAATGCAACGAGGTAGGTGCTGCGTTCCCCACCCTGCAGGTGGGAGACACCAGGGCTAGAGAGAGCAAATAACATGTCGGTGCACATCACTTTGAAAGTGGACCTGATTTTAGTCATAGCCTGTCTCCAAAGCCATGTTATTTCTTCTGAATTATTTTTCTCAACTTGTACTTACTATATACTTTGCATTACTAAGGTGGAATCTGTGGTCCTTAGGAATGGTTTGGGTTCTGAAAATGACTTGATAGGCATCCACTTTGGATTGACTATAAATTATTTGCAGAAGTTCTTTGTTCCTCAACTAAATGTAGCATCTGCTCTTTTCCTGGGGCTGAGCACCCATGAAGGAAAAGTGATTTGTCCCATAGTAAAGAACAGACTGTAGATAGTATGACCCTGGCGTCATACCTGAGCCTAACATGATTCCCCAAAGTCGCAGGCCTGGGGTCTGAGGAAGTTGTGTCCAGGGCCCCTTTTCATGCCCACGTCAGCTCCTGCCATCATTCTCTGCCCCTCAGCTCCGCTCCCGTTCCGGTCAGTGGTCAGTCTAGAGGTGGAGAAGGAAAAGCCTTACCTGCTGTCCTCCAACTCTGAGCTCTGCCTTCCAGAGCCTTCTCTGCCATCCCTAGTACTCCTCAACATCCATGGCCTCATTCGATTCACTTCTGACTCCTTACTCTTTGTTTCTTGTCCAGCTCTCCTGTTTCTGTACTCGAAACACCCTTTCCACTTTTTAAAGTGTGAATTCTGAAATTTTGTAAATACATGTCATTCCTTTGCCAGAGTTGGAAAAAGGAGAGAAAAATGAAGGGCCCCCCCCCCCAAACTGGAACATTGTGTAAATTCCATTTTTTAAAGCTACTATAACCTGGGCAAATGATGTGAACTAGCAGTAAGAAATAGTATTTCACACACACACACACACACACACCCCCGCCCACCCAGCGGTGATTCTAGAAGTTGTCTTGTCTGCCGTTTCTGGCAGCCTGGGGGTGTCTGGCACACTGTGTCAAACCACAACCCTCTCAGTGCTCACATGGGGCATGACTGGACTTTCTGACACCAAGACCCCCAATTCCAGTTTTCCCGTCCATTCCTAATCTTGGGAAATGTCACTGTTCTGCTGTGGACCGTTCCAGCCTGCCTATCTTCCTGCTCCACACACCCAACAAGGGACCAGAACAGCCTCGGTCTGGGAGAGGGAGGAATCCATCCATGTCTGTAGAATCTGCAGCCAGGAACCTCTTACGTTTAAGCTGCTGATAAATTCCTCCTCTACGTTCTCTTATGCGATAGAGGAGAGGTTGGGTGGTGGGACTTGGGACTGGCACCTTTAATCTGACGAGCTGGAATTTTAACCTGCTGAAGGGCTTAGAGCACCCTGGAGCTGGAGTCGAAAGACTGATGTTCGTGCATGTTGGGCAAGTTACATCACTTCGATGTGCTTCAGTTTCCTCTGTGACACCCTTATCTACCTGACTGGGTTGTTGAGGGGATTAACTCAAACACAGGGAGCACTCAGGACAGTGTCTGGCACAAGGAGACCCTGCCCGCTGGCCACCAGAACAGTCCGATTCTGGGTCTATAATCCCTCCAAGCTTCTGCCATTTGAGCTTGACCAGATGCCAAGTAATGCTCTTATCCAAGTTACTGCCAAATGTAAACAAGATTAGACTAATGGCAGGGCTTCCACCAGAGAGAGGGACAGAATCCCACTGGAGTAGGAAGCCAGGGCCCAACCTAAACTCTGGGGGACTTGCAGAAATCCTGGGATGTGGTCTAGGGAACGTGGGATGCATTCCAGTTTCTGGAACCATACGCATCAAGTTGTTAGCAGTGACATGACCTCTGGGGAATGGGCAATGGGAGGGGGAGATGGCTGAGGTTGGGAAATATACAAGCACTTCAAGTGTAACAGTTTTGGGTAACTGTCAAATTTGCAGTTAAAAAAGACAGACGTGTTCTACCCCGTGGTGTAGGTTAGCTGTCCCAAGCTCACACGATTATGTCACGATAGCCATCCAAATTCAGGCCCTCCTGTTCCGGGCCAGATGGCCAGGCTGGCTGGACTGCAGACGCCCCACGAGACACAGACAGGCCACCAGGAGCTGCTGCTGAGCTGCCCAGCCCTCTCCCCGGCCGCCTTGTCTGGAAATCGGTATGCTCCTCGCTTCTGTCCACCCTGCTGTGAGTTTAGGGCAGGGATTCTGTAGTTCCCCACCAGCGCTCCCGGGCTTTAGCAAAAATCCCACTAAAAATAAACAGACACAGATAGTGTTCATTATTATGATTGATTCTCTCTCTGTCTCTCTCTCTCTGTCTGTCTGTCTCTCTGTCTCTGTGTCTCTTTGTCTGTCTGTCTCTCTCTGGAATGGAAAAGATAGGGTAAAAGAGAACAATGGGAAAAGAACCCTGTACCTTCAGAGAATTCTATTTCTGTCAACTGTTAAAAACTGTAGAACTTCACTAATATAAAGAATGGATGATTCAAATTTATAAGAAAAAGAAGGTAGTGTTGATTTTTCTTTATGAGATAAACTTTGCTCAAGTCGCTCACTTAGAAACTAAGCTTATGGGGGCACCCTGGCGAGCAGTGGTTAAGTCAATTGCCACCAAACCAAAGAAACTCAGGCCACATGGCCCTGGGTTTGAGTCCCAGGCCTGGCGGGTAAGCAACCGATGTGAACAACTAAATAAAATAAAATACTTCTTCCTCCTCTCCCTGCCTGCCTGCCTGCTCACCTGCTCACCTTCATTCCTGCCTGCACCTTTCTTTTAAAGAAAAAAAAAAAAAAAAATCAAAACCAACGTATATTGCAATTGCTTTCTAAACGTGAGCGTATATAGGTTGCCTTACTTAAAAGATGTAGACTTTAGCCATGATTAACATGTAAGGCCACAAAACAGCATAATTATGTGCCTCCTCACTGAGGAAGACCTTTCTCACCAAAAGCAGAAGTGGTGCTTCCTCAAATTCCCGGAAAGGCCAGCGCCCCGGAGTGGGGCTGCAGCAGGCCTCACCTCGGAAGACAAATCCCGCAGCTGGCGCAGGCCTGACTGAGGGCCCAGGATGCTGAGCGCAGAAGAGAGTAGAGATGCCCCGACTGGGAGAGGATCCCGGCGCAGGTGGAGCCACTGGGCCCGCTGGCTGGCTGGCTCCCCCTGGTGGAGACGCCTGACGCTGCTCTACTGGCTATCAAAGCCCCACTTTCTGTCCCAAACCTGCCTCTTGGCAAAGGGCCTCCCCCACTCTTCAGTTGCCTACCTCGGATTCCTGGCTGCTAACCTCCATCCTCTCTCCCCACCCAAACTAGTGATTCACAACGGCTTGTCAGTTCGACCAAGGTGCTTTCTCTCCTCGTGATTGGCACCAAGCACAGCCTGGCTCCAGCTGTCACTGGAGCTCTTTAATAGAGTCAACACCCAGATCCTTAACATGGTGTATCAGCCTGAGGGAGATTCAGCTGCAAGGGAGAGAAAACCTAATACACGAATGGCTTCAACAAGATGAAAGTCCAAAGGTAGGATTCCAGGACTAAGCTGTCAGGGCCCAGATGCCTAGGCTAGAGGTCTTTGGCCAATGGCTCCTATTTCATCATCCAAGATGGTGGCTTGGCTCCTCCAGCCAGTAGAAGGGTGGACGAAACTAGTCACTTTGTAATTGTTGTTCTGGAAAGGTCTAAAGTCTGGATTTTGGAAGCCACAGAACTGAACCATTTAAAATCTGGGCGACCTTGAGCTACTTAATCCCTCTCAACTGAGCTCTAGTTTTTACAGCTGTAAGAATTTGTGGGCATCATAGTAGCTTCAACTTCACAGGCTTCTTATGAAACATAAATGAGACAATCCATGGAAAGCACTTAGCATTGTGCTGGGTACTTATGTGTTTAATGCAGTAGAAATTGTTATTCTCTTTTCAGTCTGTTAATGTCTCCATCACCTCAAAATAACCCTGAAGTCAAGGACTGAAGAGATGCCCAGGGCTGAGCACGTAGCGGGCACTGATTGAGGATGTTCTGCTTTCAGCATTCGTCGCTACAGTGCCAGCGTCCTTCCCTTAGAGCTTCACTGTGTTGTGCTTGACCTGCAGTAATGGCAGTGGCATCACATCTGTTACCGAGTCAGCCCTTGCAGCTGCTTCCTGTCACTCCTGCAGGTCACCACGTGCTTTATGTTAGGTCTTGCCTAGATCTCTAGGAAGTGGTCCCACCAGCCCTTGCTGGCCTCAGCAGAAGGAGTGAGATGGGAAAGGCCACCCTGCCCTTACAGCCCTCCCCTTGGGTCCCACAGGACTACCAGGGACCTGGGTACATTAACCGACGTCCCCAGGGGGGCTGGAGACTTGCATTCAGAGAAACGTGCTCATGTGTTCATGAAATCTGTTCGTCTCTCAGAGCCCCAGGGAAAATGTACATGTTCCCATTTCTTGGTCTGGCTTCTTTTTTCCAGTTTTCCCAAGAAGGGAGTTCTCTTCAGTCTATTATCTTTTGGGATCCCCTGGAAGATGTTGATGGTACCCTCAAGCTTCTTAATCAAGAGGAATTTAACCAAAGGGCTATTTATATGGAAGTATGTGGGGACTAGGAAAAGCAATAAGGGACAGTGAGGCCTTGGAGCTAGCAACAGAGAGGGGGACATGAGAACCCCTGAGGGGTGAGGAGGCAGAGGAAGAGCTGTGAGGAGAGGCCTGTCATGGAGCCTCACTCTCCTCTCACTCCTGTCTCTTGCCAGCCCTGTCATTGCTGGTCCTGTTGGAAACTGGACAGCCACAAAGACCCTTGACCCATCCACAGAAGTCAGCCTCCAGGAGCACAGGGTAGGGTGGAAAATGGACCTCGGGATGAGGGTGGGGGAGAGGAATGGAAACTGTCCAGCACAAATCCTCTGCATCTCTAAGTTTCCACACCTGTCTCTTAGGGAAATCAACCCCTTCTACCAAGGACTGACTCCCCCTAGAATACCACCTTCAATAGTACACAGTAATCACCAGTAGGGATTCTCCCTGTTATTTCATCAAAAAATAATGTTTGGGAATGGAGAGATGAGGGTGGACTTTAGCCACCTGTAGGGTAAGATCAATTTTGACACTGATCCCTTCTGAGGGCTCCCTGCAATGAGAGGTGAAGGTGTGACATTGTCTTTGGTTTAGGGGCTTCTTATTTAAGTTTGCTAGGACTGCTGTAACAGCATCACTGACTGGGCCTGAACAACAGAATTGCATTTTCTCATGGTTCTCAAGGTTAGAAGTTCAAGATCAAGGTGGCAGCAGGGTGGTTCTTTCAGAGGGCCAAGAAGGAAGGCACTATGACAGTCCTCTTTTGTTGACTTGTAGATATTCATCTTCTCACTCTCTCTCTTCACATCATCTTCCTGCTGTGCAAGTCTGTGTTCAAATGTCCTTTTCATATAAAGACATCAGTCTGATGAACTCAGTGTCATTTAATTGCCTCTTTAAAGGCCCCATCTCCAAGTGTGGTACCATTTTGATGTCTTGGGCGTTAGGATCTCAACATATGAATTTGGGGCAGTGGGGGAAATATTTAACCATAATTTTAATAGATCAAGTTAAACATAATGTAATTACTCTCAGGGAGTAAAGTTTATAGATCCATGTTTTGAAGTAGAAGACACATTTCTTACTACCACATTATCTGCATATAGTCCCTACCACACAGTGGTGACTGGTGTACTAGAAATGGGGCTCCTCATAGAGTCACTGACCTGCTCATAACTCTCAAAAATGATCCCTTTATCTTAGCCCAGATGACGTCTGGTGGCAGGGCTTCTAGCCCCAGGGATGAATGCAGTTCCATCTGGGTGGTGGGATTATGGGTGGTGTCTGTTGTCTTTATCCTTCCTCAAATATATTTATTTAAGAAAGTGGAAGAAGGAACATTTTTTTTCTTTTAGTTGTTCATCTCGGTTGTTCCTCTGGAGCCTAGGATGGGAACCCTGGTCCTTGGGATGTATATGGACTGCGGTTGGCCAGAGGCAGCAGACCTAACTGCTACTCCACCAGGGCACGCCCAAATATTTATTAAGTATCAGATAATGGCTAGGCCCTGGGGAGGTCAATGGGAACAAGACAGGGTTCCTTCTGTCAGAGGCGGAGTTACAGCCAAGGAAGGGAGCAATGTGCTTGTCACTGTGACAGTAAGTACTGCAGCCTGGTGTGAGGTCACATGCTGTCCCAGGTCTGATGTGGGGCTTGGTCAGCAGCGCAGACTTCCTATTTCCTCCCTGGGGATTATCTCCCCCATCAGCTGGTTCTCCGTGACACTGCTCTGCCCAGAGGACCTTAGTTCCCTTCCACCCTGGGTGCCTGCCCATCTGCAAGCCTGGGTCCTGGAGTCACTTTGCCCTTTGCTCGGTGCAGGTGCAGAGAGCTGGAAAGGCCTGGATGTGATTCATGGCCCTACTCTGCCACAGGCATGTGTCAGCACTGGCTGGGCGATGGTGGATGGGCAGGACAGGCCAACAAAGGGACTAGCTTAGACTCCCACAATTCAGATTCCATATTTGCCACTCTGCCCATGCACTGAAATTTACTTGTACCCCTAAATCAGCATGAGAATGCATCCATGGTCATTTGCAGACACATAGTGAGGTGACATTCTCGTTTCAGCTCTCAGGCAGTAAACAAGTATCTTTTGGGTGGTTGATTTAATGTCATGTTTTTCACATTTTTGTGCTTTTTGTTGGTGGTTTCACTATTTAAAATGACACCCAAGCATTGTGCTGAAGGGTTGTCTAATGTTTCGAAGCACAAGGAGGCAGCACCTCCTGGAGAAAACATGTCTGAGGTAAGCATCCTGCAGCCACGAGGCGTGGTGCTGCGGGTTCTGGGTTCACTGTTCATCAATCGACAATACATGTCAAATAAGGTGTCTTTCAACAGAGATGCACAATAGCTAAGTTTGTGCATTGATCAGTTGCCCAAAAGACGACAGAGGCTCCCATGAAACTAGCCCTGAGTTTCCCCATTACTGTCTGTGGTGACTTTAGAGAACACACTGCCATGAATGACAACCTAGCAGCATCCTGTGTGTTCAGGCTGAGGCTGGCTTCACCCCAGAACCTCTCTGGTATTTCCTATTCCTTTTCCTTTTTCACCCGAGAGCACCTCTTTAAGGAACTACTGGCACACCCTGGTGGCTCAGTGGTTAAGTCTGTGGTTCCAGTATAACTCACCTAGAAGCCAAGGACCCAGGTTCGTGACTGGGGGAAGCAGCTAACAATAAGCAACTAAATAAAGATGCTTCTTCCTCTCTGCCTATGTGTCTTGTCCTGCCTACTTCCTTCCTCAAAGAAAGAAAGAAAGAAACTACTTGAGGAAAAATCTTTCTTACAGACCGTTTCTGGGGTACCGGACCTGAAATGAAAAATGTGGCTGTGATTTCTTTGCTCCCAGGCAGCTCTGGTCTCTCCCTCCCCAGAGCCCAGCTCTGCATAATTCCAGGTGCTGAGAGGGCAGTTGGTCAAGTCACAAAACAGCAGGTCTGTAACGTGGCCACTCAGACAGCGGACTCCACGTTCTCTAGAACACATGCCAAAAAGGGGTCACCCAGTGGCTGTTCCTGAACAAGTGAGCCTGCTCTAGGGGACTGTTACGTCCCATAAACAGCACAGGGACATTTAAAAATAACAGGTTTGGTATGCACTGGTGGCTTCGTGGTTAAGTCTGCCAGGTGCTGCCCACATACATCCCATAGACCCGGGTTTCAAGGCAGGAGGGGTGGGGCAACACCCAGAATATACAACTAAATAAAATAAATAGGGGTGCTTCTTCCTCCTCTCTCTGCTGTCTGCTTGACTTCATTCCTTCCTGCACCTTTCCTATAAAAAACAAAAAGATTCACTCCCTAAATGAGGATTTCATTTCCTCATAAACAAGCCCGTATTATATTTCAAGTCAACCATTCTCTGACTACCACCTCCTATCCTTCTGACTCTTTTACTTTATACATGGTCATTGTTTATATGTTATGTATCTTATGATGTTTTTATTATTATGCATTTACTTGCTATGCATCGGGTATTTGTTTCCCCCAGGTTTTCATCATTAACAGTTTTTTAAAAATCTGATTCAGCTCCTCCCCTCCACTTTTTGTACTCTCCCACATTCCCTTCATCTCTGCTTTGCTTTCATACCCACACGAGTACCCACGATCCAGTGAGACAACTTCCTGGCCAGGACCCAGACACAGGGGTGCGCTGACAGGGAGATCCAGGAAGAAAGGGGCCATCTCGGATGTCCTGCCTCCTCCTGAGCTCCCAGCTGAAGGCCACAGGAGTGACTGCAGCAGAATCACTCAAGTGAGCCCAGTCAGCTCACACAATCAGGAGAAACAAATCAAAGTAGTTTTCAGCCACTAAGTTCGGGGTGGTGTGTTGCCCAACAATAGAGAACATTTCTCTATCCTCAGTCACTCAACCTTTTGAGGGCACTCAATGTAGTTTGATCAGCCCTCCTTGAAAACTGAAATATTTTGCTCTCATGACTCTTTATTCTGGTTTTCCTCCTGCCTCACTCATTGGTTCCTGCTTCTCAGCCTTTTTAGCTGTCAGTCTCTGTCTCTATCAGAGAGGTAGGTGCTTGGAAATCTTCTCAATTTACACTGTATCAGGTGATCTCATTCAGTCCTGGGAGTTTCAAAGCTATGTAGGTGCACCCTGGTGACCTAGCGGACAAGGTCACTGGATGGACATAGTCTACACACATCCCAAAGACCCTGGTTTGAGACCTGGGACCCAGAAGAACAATCATGATGAACAACTAAATACAGTGCTTCTTCCTCCTCTCTCTTCCTGCCTGCACCTTTCTTTTAAGGAAAGTAAAAAGTCATCTACAGAGTCATGACTGTAGTACTGGACTCTTCTATCAAATGCTGACTCACAGGCCCAAATGCCTGCTGGGCATTCCCACTTGGATGTTAACAGGTCCTCACACTCTTCTAGATTAAGACCCTTCACCTCCTGAGTTTAAAAAGGGGACCCAGGATTCATTCTAATCAGACATGCAGACATGAAAATAAATGACTGTTAGGAAGGAAAACATTTTTATATTCATGTCCCTAGAAATAGGAGCGGGCACACCACTCAGGGCCACTTGGTGGCACCCAAGTCCCCCAGCAGGCAGAGAAAGAGGGAAAATGTGGGCTAGAACCTTGACTGTGATTTCTGAGGGAAGGATTTGGGGAGGCCTGCAAAAAGCCATCTAGATTCTTAGAAATAAGTTGGGGGCTTTTCAAACTCCCCTGAACATCTCATTTTTCAGATTTTTCTTTTTAAGAATTTTTGGTTCATGTATTGTTTGCCTCAGCCAATCATGATGTTAAAAGATTGTCCAAACACCGCAGGGGAGGAGGAGTTAGGATGAGAGTAAGTCAAAGAGCTACAAAGCTCCATGCTCTCAATTAGATGCAGCTGTTTTTTCTTGACTACATGCTCAATGAGCTGCTGCAAGACTTTGGTTAATTACCAGAGCTCTGAAAAAGGAAGATTCGATCTCTTCACTAGTTTTCCATTGCCTGTATGGAAGCGCCATCTCTCTAGAGGCTCATGCCACCATTTTCACTCAATTATCTTTCTTTAAAAAAAAATTATTTGATTGCAAAACAATATTAACACTGCAATTAAATTAAAAAATTAAATTGTAAGTAAAAGTAATTTCCTCACACAATTAGAACGTTTTTAAACCAATAAAATCCAAGAGAAAACCTGCCTTTCATCCTCTCCCCCTCATTTATTTTCATTTGTCCACATTACTATCTCCTCTTCACTCATACAATGACCAGATTTTGACATTTTTTGAAGAGATATTACAAACAGAATTGTATATATGCATTTTAGGGGACTCTTATACCACAAGTATTTTCCCCCCACAATCTTTCTCCCTTATCTGCAAGATACTTTCTACCACTAGTGTTAATGCAGACTGTGGCCTTCAGCTTTCTGGAGCTCATTCAGACAAACCACACAAATAGGATTCTTTCTGTTCCGATTTAGGCATTTCTGTAGGGCGCATCATGGCTGCTCTAGACCAGTAGGTAAGACATAAGGCATGCTTTTTAAAACTCATTCTTGTTGGCAACCAATCCCAAGTGCGTAGTGGCCCCCACAACCGCACTTCCCGCACGAAATCACTTTGTACATAACTTATTTCTAGAAGATTCCCGGAGGAAAGCGCGCTGGATCAAAGGTCTGGCGCATTTAAAAATGTAACGGCTCTTCTCGGATGACTTTCCCAGAGGGCTTTCTAAAGACTCTCATTTCCATTCCCCTGTAACTGTGTGTGCCCTCCTTTTCCAGCCCGGGCGGGTGTGGAGAAACGGATTTGCTTTTCACAGGCGACATACTTTGGTATTTAGGGAGGACTGAGGGCACGCCCTAGCGGCTCAGGTGACCGCGACAGCTGGGGTGTGGACCACGTAGAGCCCAAGGATTCGGGTTCCAGATCCGAAGCGCGGGTAGCGGGGAATCAAAATAAGCAAATCAAAATGCTACTTCTTCCCTCCGTTCACCTCTCCAATTAGACAAATAAAAGGGGGATTCCCTGCAAGCACTGATGAGAAAGTCACAGCGAAGCCCGCTTTACACTCGAGGGCGATCGCCGTCACCTGGCGCGGGCGCCGGAGGTCGCCGGGTGCGCGCGCCGTACGGGAGCGCGGGCGCGCAGGCCCACTAGGGGGCGGGCAGGCACCGGCGCCCCTCGCGCCTCTCGCCGCACGCCACGCCCCCGCCCCTGCTCTCGTGCCGGCGCCGCGGGAGCAGCACCGCGCTGCCCGCAGGAAGCGCCCGAGACGCTCCCGAGCGGCCACCCCAGCTCTCTCAAGGGCCCGCCGCGTGAACCCTCAGCAGCCGCGTCCGCCCCTGGCGGCTGCCCACCGCACCGCTGGCGTCCGCGTCGGGCCGGCCGGCGGGCGCGCGCGCCCACACCGCTGCGGGCCCCGAGGCGGGGAGGCGCGGCGCCCGCTCGCTCTGCTGCGAGCCCGGGGGCGTGGCGAGGCCGCCCAGCTTCGGCTTTTCCCCAGCCCCCGAGAGCTTTCAGTTTCGTTTCCCGCTGGCGTCTCCGCTCCGCGGCAGGCACCACCGCAGTCGCGCCAGCCTGCGGTCCGAGGGCCCGCGCATCCCCGCCGCTCCCATGGCCCAGACCGTCGTGCTCGGCCAGGTGACCCAGGTGCTGTGCGCCGCCGGCGGCGCCTTGGAGCTGAACGAGCTGCGGCGCCGCTTGCGGGAGCCCGTGGGTGCCGACGCGCTGGAGCAGCTGCTGCGGGAGGACGGGCGCCTGGTGGCGGTCGCTCGGGCGGCCGCGGACGGCGCGGCGGCCGTCGAGCGCGTGGTGCTGGCCGCCTCGGAGCTGCGCCTGTGCCGCGCGCACCAGGGCCCCAAGCCTGCGTGCACCGGGCTCTGCTCGCAGCTGCATCTCTGCAAGTTCTTGGTCTACGGCGCCTGCAAGTTCCAGCGGGACGGGTGAGCCCGCCGGCGCGATGGCCCGCGGGCCGGGGTGGGCGTGAGGCTGCGGGAGCGCCGCCGCCGCCGCTCTTGCTCGAGAGCGGGAGGTTCCGCGTTCGCCTCAGCGCTCGCCGCTCGAGACCGCGGGGCGCGGCCGCAGGGTCCGCCGGTGGCGGCGACGGGGCGCGCGGCGCCCGGGGCTCTCGGAACCGCGTCGGCTGGAGGCGGCGCTCCTCTGGCCCGGGGGGCGGCAGCTGCAGGCGCAGCGGCTCCGGGAAACGCCGGCTGTGGCTCCTGCGGCGGCCGCCGCACCCTGGGGACGCCTCCCGGGGACCCTCCGGGTCGTAGCCCCGGCCTCACCCCCTCCTCACGCCAGCCCTCGCCGCCCCCAGGACGGCTGCCCGTGAGGGTGGCCCGCGTCCCCCGGCTCCGGGAGAGATGGGGCGCCTGGGAGCAGCGCCCCTTTCTCCGCCCCCTCTGATTTTGAGGAGGTTTCTGTGACAAATGCGGGCGTGAAGCGGCCCTCGGGGTCTTCCCTGGACGCGGGGCCGCTGCTTTCCCTGAGGACGTGACGGGACCTGTTGGAAGCTAGTCCCGTTGTCTAGTCGTTCTGCTCGGTTTTTCCTCGTTCGTTTTCTTCACCACCGTAGCTCTTGTCGATTCCAGTAGTCACATGGGCCATGCAGTGACTCAGGGACCCAGGCTGGCGGACCTACACTCGTGACGTTCTCAATGGAGCGTGTCAGGGTCCAGCGAGCAGGTGGAGGAGACGGACGGTAGACGGTTAGTGGAAAGAGTCCCTGGGTCCCGTCTGGAAATAAGACACGCTCCTGCCCACATCCCCTGGATGTGTCGGGACCCCGCCCGAAACATCTCCCCCCGCCACCCTCTCGCCCCCACACAAAATAGCCTGGGAAAGGTGGTCCCTAGGAAGCAGCTGCCCAGAAATATCTAGATTAGAGTTTTCCAGGGTCTAAATCCTGCCTTAAGGGGAAAGGATGTCAGGAATTTGGGAGAGACGGAATTAATTGGTGAGCGGGTGGTGAGTCTGCTGATCACTGGCTTTTGTTGTTGTTGTTGGCTGAGAGCTGGAGAGGATCGTGTTTGGAAGCATTCCCTGGGGGCAGCTATCCAAGTGAGCTGGGGAGGATGACTGGGTCTGGGGTCCTGACTTGGGAGTTGTTGGGCAGTGTGTCTGGCTATAGTCTCAGGAATTGGTCCCCTCTGAGATGGACTCGGAGGGTGGAGTTCTGGAGATACAGGTCCTAGTGGGGCCGATGGAAGAGCAGCCAGAGAGAAGAAAGGGCACATTGCAGTCATGGATCACTTAACGATGTGAGTGTGTTCTGAAAATAGAGTTAGAGATACTGTGATTGTGTGAATAGCAGTATAATTGCACAAACCCGGATGGCATCACCTATTACACACTGAGGCGACATGTAACCTGTTGGGAGCTTTCTGCACCTTTCCTTTAAAAAAAACCCAACTCGTTAGCAAGCCTTCCTATTCAGAATCATCTATCATTTTGTTATTCATCTCCCTTTGCTATTTATAGACCCATAGGCTGGTTCAAAGCCCACATCTGTGGGACCCTCAAAAGTCACTTCCCCTGGCCCCCTGTGGGTAAGTGCCCTTTGCACCTGACATTGGGGACCTGTCGTATAGGGGATCTGTCGTTAACCAAACATTGTTAAGTGACACATGACTGTAAATGGTGGATGGGTGAACTAATGATAGGGCTAAAGTGGTGAATCTAGCCCATTTCTGTGGCACAGGAGACTAAGGTATAGGCTATGAAAGTGACAGATGGACCTGGGTTTGAGACTTGAGGCCAGGAGTGGGGGGCAAAAGGTGGAGCTTTGTCCATATCGGGTAAAATAAAGATGGCAACCTTATTTGGGGTTAGATATTACTTGTCTTAGTAATGTGGATGTCTGGTATTTATACTGGTCTAGATGATTGAGTTTTCTTTTTTTTCCACCTCTCCTTGTGATTGACACAGCAGTTTCTTAAACCTTCTCTAGTTTCTGATTGGTGTAAGGTGATTAGGTGTAGTTGACTGCGCTTACTCTGCCTTCCCTGGGATTCTGTTTGTCTCCTGAACTGCAGGGTCAGCTTGTCTCATCACTGCTGCCTTTGCCCATTGGTGACAGCTGGGAAACGTCCCAGGTTCTACACTTTGCATCCCTTGCTTAAGCAGCAGTGAGCCTAGTGGTGACACAGTCCCAACCTTGTTTCACCTGCTCTGTTTCTTTGCTGCTGGGTGATCTTGGGCCAGTTAATTCAGTTCCTTCCTCTGCAGCATCTGCCTCGTAGGTCTGTTGAGGGCTGAAGGAGTGAACTCATAAAAGGTTGAGGTAATCCCTGGTTCGTGAGAAATGCCCATCATTCGTGGTTTTAGAAGTCGCCATCATAACGTGACTCTGGAAGCACTACGTTATCAGCGCCTCTGCCTAGATAGTCGTCGGCTTCTCCCCTTCCAGGCGTTCTCCCTGGATGGCTCGCGCCGCCGCCTCCCCGGTCAGGCTCAGGTGCCCCTGCTCTTGCTGATGCGTTCTGAGCACGGCTGACCTGCTCTTCCCTTTCTGGTCATCGCTCAGTCACCTCCACCAGAGGAGAGGGGAGGAGTCCGGATGACTCTCAGGATGTTGGCTAACACAGTGGAAGAGGAAAGTTGCCTCTTACTGAGATGGGGAGCCCTTGGGAGGTATGGGATGGGGGAATTGATTAGGGGTTCGGTTTTCTTTTGAGATGCTGTGATAAGCTGGGCATATGAGACATGATAGTGTCTAGTCAGTGCTGCTTACCTGGCTGTGCAAGGTCCTGGTGCTCCCAGTGATCGTTTGAAAACTTATCTTTGAGTCATCAGGACATTGGGGCCAGTAGTGTTCAGTGGGAGTTTGTTGATCCGAAGAACAGAGGAAGGGAACAGAAAAAGGGCAGTACCTCAGGTGTGTGTGTGTGTATGTACACACCTATCCATAGACAACATACTCATTCAGTCACTGTTTAAGTGCCCAGGAACTGGTGTGCTGGGACTCTTCTCATCAAGTGCCTGCTTGAGAGGTGGAGTCCTAGGCCCTAGAACTTGCAGGGTACCATTTCCTCTTTGTAAATGAGCATTGTGGTTTTTTTTAATTTTATGTTGCTCGTTTTTTTTTCTGGTGCTTCTAAACAGTGTCAGGAACTGGTCCTGAAATTTTTTCTTAAAGGTTGATTTTACCAGCTGAATTAATTTGGTTGCATTTTGCCAGCTGTATTAGTTTGCTTAGCCTGCCATAACAGGATACCACTGACTGGGTAGCTTAATCATAAAAACTGATTTTCTCACAATTCTGGAGGCTGATAAGTCTTGAGACTAAGGTTTTGGCAGGTTGCGTTTCTCTCATGCTTCTCTTCTTGGCTGTATAGATGGCCGTCTCCTCCCTGTGTCTTCACATTACCTTCCCTCTGTGTGTATCTGTGTCCTGATCCCCTTTTCTTATAAGGACTGGATTAGGATTGGATTAGGAGCCTCCTCCCCTGCCTCATTTTAATGTAATCACCTCTGTGGAGACTGTCTCCAAACTCAGTCACTTCTGATGTCCTGGGAGTTAGAACTTCAGCATAAGAATTTGGTGGAGATTCACCTCAGCCTCTGATACCAGCTGTCCCTCTTTGCAGGAACCACTGTAGGAACGGTCACAGCTTGATGACCGGTCACAATGTGAGCGTGCTGAGAACCTACGGCGTCGATCATCTCAGCTACAGTGAGCTCTGCCAGCTTTTGTTTCAGAATGACCCCTGGCTTTTGCCAGAGGTAAGTGCATGGGGCAGGATGAAGGAATAATGAACATTTGGCAAAGGCAAGGCACAAGAGGAGGGAATCTCATGTGGCTGAAACAGCATGGAGCCAGCATGGCCTGGATTTAGGCTCGAGGGTGGAGAAAGAAAAGATGTGCAGAGGCTCCTCCATGCAGCTTCAGTATCGCAGGAAGGAGTCGGCGGGGTTGTGTTTGGAGCATGAGCATTAGTGTGAAAAATGAAGCAGAAAGTGACCTGTCTCAATTGTGTGCCTCTGCTGGGCTTGCAGGCTGACTCAGAGCAAAGTGCCAGCAAATGGAGCTGAGATCATAAACCCACTGTGACTCTCCTGCCTGGACTTTTGCTCTCAGTCTGGTCCCTGTATCCAATGTCCCATGGGCAGTCACACCTGTGACTCAAACACTCAGTATGTCCCAGCCTTTCTTTGTATTCGCCACTTCAGTGATGCAGGTGGCATTATTTCTATTTTAGAGATTAGAAAACTGACTTTCAGAGTTAGTGAGTGGCTTGCTCCAGGTCAGACAGCTTGTAAGTGGCAAAGCCAGGTTAGGGCCCACGTCTCTGGCCTTTCCCCTCCATCCTCAGAGTAGCAGGATCCCTGCTGGCCAGAGTAGGTTCTGCTGCATCTCTCGGGTACATTTCTGTGTCTTACTCAATTTGATGCCTGTGAACTGGTGGGTGGGCCCTTTGTGGTCTTGGATCTGTTTCCCCTCTCTAGGAATTTGGGGTATAGATGGGAAGGAGCAGCTGATTCAAGCGCAAGTCCCAGTTTGCCAACAACCCAGTTCAATAGTAGTAAATGCTTGTGACCCAGGGCAAGTTGGTGAGCTTCCTCATTGGTTTGCCCTTGAGAAATGAAAGAGCTCAAATTGTCCTTTAAATTTCTTTAACCCCTTAAAACCTCTTTGATCCTGAATCATAGGAAAAAAAGTATTGGGAGAAACAGGTCTGCGGAGGGGAAATTTGTAGAATCATTGGGAAGAGGGTGTAGGGAGAGGGTTCTTAGGATGCTGCTGTGTGAGAGTTGCATTAAAATGTCTGACCAGACAGGAACAGTTCTGATCAGTTTTCCCAGTGGAGGGACTTGTTCTGAGCAGGCTGCTGTTGTCCAGTTCCCATTTTATCCCAGGGCACATGTCAGCAGTCATCCATCTAGAGTGAGTGATGTTCTCGTTCATAGCAATATGGCCTGTGTGCACAACAGGATCACAGCTTTGCACTAGGTTTTAAGAAGGCCATTTCTAGCCAGTGGCTGCTCAGCAGGGCGGCAGTTGTATGACGCCTTCCTAACCCGTGGTCTTTTCTCTCCTCTGTCCACAGATCTGCCTTCATTACAACAAAGGCGATACACCCTTTGGCTCTTGTTCCTTTCAAAAGCAGTGTGTCAAACTCCACATCTGCCAGTATTTTTTACAGGGTGAATGCAAATTTGGCACCAGCTGTAAGAGATCTCATGATTTTTCTAAAGCCGAGAATCTGGAAAAGCTGGAGAAGTTGGGCATGAGCTCAGACCTGGTGAGCAGGCTGCCCTCCATTTACAGAAATGCTCATGACATCAAGAATAAGAACTCCACTACCAACAAAGGACATCCTCCTCCTCCAGGCCCACCCAGGACCTCTGGTAAAGCTCTGGGCTGGGGCTCAGGGTTTCCTGCTAGCCATTAAGTGGAATACATGATTTTGGGCAAGTCTGTACTTCTTTCAGTAAAGTGCAGTTAGTGATCCCTTCCTAGCTAGTGGATTGTGCAGATGAGTTGAAATAGACATAAACAGGCAAATGTGAGTTGGTGTTGCTGGTGAATGAATTCTGATGGGGCCTTCTCTGCACTGAGACCAGCACCTACATTGGCACACAGAGACATTTGTTGAATGGGTGGGCATGTCGAAATTTTTTTTTTTAAGGAGTGTCAGGCTTAGTGACAGGCACGTGAGGGGGTTTTAAGCCATGGTTGTTTTATTTAATAAGCATTTAAGTGCTCGTTGTGTGGAAAATGAGTCAGGTGGTCCCTCAGGGGAATTACGATACCTTGATGCCTTGTGGATCTCATAGCATCAGATGCTGGCTGGCCGTTCTGGTTATCCATTCTTTAGTTCAACAAATTTGAGTCCTTGCCATGTGCTGGGTACCTCCTGGGCCCTGGATGGACTTTGGAAATGTGACTCCCCACCCAGGGATACAGAATCAAACCCATGTGTTAGCTGGAGTGGTATCTGGGATTTTTTAATGGACCACTTACTAAAATATCAGGTGAGTGCTGGGATTACCTTCAAACAGACCTGTCACTCTAATCTTACCTGATTTCATATTTAAAAATTGTCTTTGCCATATGTGGGTTTTCTTTACATTTTCTCCTGGTTAATTTCTTTCAGAAGTAGGATGCCTAAAAAAGAAAGATTTTATGTGTCAGTTGAATTATGGTCTTATTAGAAAAGCAGGGACGATGTGCTGATGTCAGGTCCAAAGGACAGTTACCCCATCAGGAGAAGTGACTGAGGGTCCCACAGATGTGGACTTTGAGCCAGCCTATCGGTCTATAAATAGTAAAGGGGAGATGAAGGAATAACAAAATGATAGGTGATACTAAATAGGAAGGCTTGCTAATGAGGTTTTTGGGTTTGTTTAAAGGAAAGGTGAAGACAAATGAAGGCTAGTAGGCAGGCAGGAAGAGAGGAGGAAGAGGCACTTTATTTAGTTGTTTACATTGGTTATTCCCCCCAGTCTCTCGTCTTGAACCTAGGAACTTGGGTTGTATATGGACTATGCCTAGTGTGTTCCAGACCTGTAGGCCACCAGGACATGCCTTGCTAATGAGTTTCGTATGCTATCTGGTGGCAGGTGGGGATTGTGAATTTTACTAGGTCAGAGCTCATTGGCATACTGCTAGTAAGCGTGAACTCTGAAAACATACCTTTTTAGATTAAGATTCTTATAATCGGAAATTTATTATTGGTACCTAGTTCTAATAGTTCATTAATAAGTATTTGCTAGTGGAATGAAATCTAGTTTATGAAATACACACATCCACTTGTCTTCTGGGGTCAGCATAACCTTGGATTACTGGTTTCTCTCACTAATTGAAAGTAGAATGTTCCTATTTGGTGTGATTTGGAGGTTATTTTTTGAGTGCTATAACACTAAAACAAGATTCCCTACTAATTAATAGTAATAGAGTTCCCAGACCCCCAAAATAATCTGCCAGATCTTCCCAATAAGAATATTTCTCCTTTAGGATAACGAGGTAAATCTGTAGAAAAATCTTAAGCTAGGATTGTGGTTTTCCCCTTATTGAAATAAGTGTCTAGGCTCTTGTGGCTTAGAGGGTAAGTCTGCTGACACAGTCCACATACATCCCAAGGAACCATGTTTAAGACCTGGGGCCAGGGGGACCATCCATGCTGACCAGCTAAATAAGATAGTAAATGCTGCTTCCTCCTCTCCATGCCTGCTTGTCTTCATTCCTGCCTACACTTTTCTTTAAAAAAAACAACAACAAAAAACATCTAGGCTCCACTCCTCGAGTTTCTGATTTATGATGGGGAGAGCAGGGCATTTGTATTTTTAAACTGGTCTCCTGGTGAATTGGGTGCAAAGCCACATGGGAGAAAAGAGTCCCCCACAGGTCCTGGATTTGGCACGCACCTTTTTGGCTTCGGCCTCCTGAGCTCCTCAGACGGCCTAACTCTGTCTCATGAAGCCTGTGGGCTTTCATCCCAACATAGGACATTATGAGGTACCTTGCCCACTTTCGTCTCATCCAGAGATTGAGTGAATCCTCTTTTCCTTCCTTTATACTTAAACTACTACAGTCCCCTGTCAGTCTTCAATGGACGCTGATAGAGATCTTTGTGGTACTTCTTTGCAGAAAGAAGAGACATTTCAGGTTCTGTGTCCCCAAACACAACTAGCCAAGAGGAGAGCGATCAGATCTGCTTGTACTTCATCCGCAAAAGTTGTGGCTTTCAAGGTGAGTCCGAGTTGTTCTCTTTCTCTCCATTTGTCATGGGACTGACCACCCTTGTTCTTGGAGCTCTGCTCTGAGGCCATCCCTCGAGGTCCTCTCCCCTGGCCAGTGAGAATAAGACCTCCTTAACTGAGCTGGTGTGGCACTTTGGCCAAACCTGTTCTGAAATAATTTGGTTAGGGGTTTGAGGATGGTGGGAATCCTTGTGAGTTTCTAGAAACCAAATTCTGGGGATTTGGAAACCTATTTGGTTCATGCAGCAAATGAGTGTCAGGTGTTGACTCTTGGTCAGCTTAGCATGAGGTCACAGACCTGCAGGAGACACACATGTCCAGTCTCATGGGACCCAACCTCAGTGTCACTCATAAAAGGGTGGTCCTAGACAGAAAAGTCTTCCCTGAGGAGACAGAATGTTTGCTCTTGGATGATAATTAAGTTCGGGGTTTTTCTCAGTTTCTTTTGTCAGTAGAAGCAATTGTGTGTATGTCCCTGTAATTTCACTCAGCTTTTTTTATTTTACTGAAGCAACAATTGCATCATAACATCATATAGGTTTAAGGTGTGTGTCAGAGTAAATCCCCATCTGTAGATGATGCATTAAGTTCACCACCATTTCATTTCTTCCTACACTGTACAAATGATTCCCTCTCCCCAACTTGCCTGCTCTTCCTTCTCTTCCTGTAACTATTGATTTGTTTTTATTGACTCAGTCTTATTTTTGTTTGATTTAGTTGATTTCCTTGTTTATCTCTACCACATGTGAGTGATATCATATTGTCTGTCTTCCTCCTTCTGGCTTATCTCACTAATTTACTAAACCTTTGTTTTCTCCTTACTGCTTTCCCGGGCTTTGAAGAAAGTTTCCTTCTCAAATTTGGTGACTCTTCTTAAAAAAACAACCACCAGAACTTCTTGTTTGGTTTTCAGTCTTTTAAAAAATACCCAAGCAGTTCATGAATACTTTCACTTGGGAAAGAGTGCAGTGACAAAGCCTGACGTTCTCCGTCACCCTTCCCCAAAGGTAAACATGAGCTGTGTGGTCATGACATTTGTTTTACATATTGTGAAACAGGATGGGAGAAAGTGTGTGATGTGTATTATTGAACCTGTTTCTCTAACTTTTTAAAAGTAGTATTTTTTTTCTGTTCACAATACTCTATTCATTGTTTCTTTAACTTTGTGTCATGGAGATTTTTGCATACTAATATATATATAAGTCCACTTTTCTTTGAAAAAACAGCTGTGTGGTATTTGATTATAGTAATATTCCCTTGAGTATCTGAGTTATATGCATGTATTTACATAGATTCCTGGAAGGGAATGCTAGGTTAAGGAACATGTGCCAAATATACGTGTTCATTAATGATGAGGATACTTTTTGAGAAATGCATTTTTAGACAGTTTTGTTGTGTGAATAGAGTGTGATTACATAAACCTAAATCGTGGGACCTACTGCACAACTAGGCTATGGGGTAAAATAAAGCCTGTGTGGTCCATCAGCAACCAAAATGTCATTAAACAGATAACTACATATATATATATATATATATATATATACGTATATATATGCATATACACACATATATATGTATATATATACATATATATTTATAGTTAAGATCAACATTAAATAGAATTTACACACGGTAAAATGCACACATCTTAAGTGTATACTGAATTTTGGTAAGGATGCTTACCTGTGTGATCATCACAGTAATCTAAACATAGAACCGTCCCCTCATTCCAGAATTTTCCTTTATTTCTTTTACAATTCTTACCCCTCAATTTCCTGACCCTAGATAGTCCCAGATCTACTTTTTGTCACAGTAGATTGAACTTTCCTTTTCTAGAACTTAAGTAGAATTGCACAGCATGTGTTCTCTGGTACCTGTCTTCTCTCGCACAGCATGTTTTTCGATTTGGTCATGTTGGCAGATCAGTAGATGCTGACTAGTATTTTCTTGCATGAATTGATTGCAATATGTCTAACCATTCATATGCTGATGAACATTTGGGTTGCTTAGTTTCTGGTTTCTACAAATAGTACTCTTTTAAAAGTAGTCATGTAGAGTTTTCAGGTGGGGTTTTTTTTCCCACTTACTATTGGATCATCTGATAAATGTGTATTACCTTTATAAGAAACTTCCAGTCTTTTTTTTTTAACCATTGCTCCAGCAATATGAGAGTTCTGCTGCTTTAATCCTTGTCAGCACTTGGTAGTGTCAGTTTCATAAATTTCGTCATTCTGAGAAATAAGTAATGATAACTCATTGTGGTTGTAATTTATTTCCCTGATGATTCATGATATTTAAACATTTTCATGCACTTACTTGCCATCGATAATAACTTCTGTGAAGTATCTGTTTAAACTTTATCCTTTAAAAATAGAGTAATTTAATTGAAGTACTGTGTATACTTCATATACCATACTCTTCAGCCATTTAGATAGTATAATCACAGAATTGTGCAACCATCATTACTGTCAGGATATTTACTTTCTCCCCTTCATGTCAGCCTCTGGCAACTACAGATTTTTGTTTCTCTATGGATTTGCCTAGATATTTCATTCAAATGGAATCCTGTGGTATGTGATCTTTTGTAACTGTTTTGCTCATTTTTTAATTGGGTTGTTCAGTTTTTCCAGTTTCTCATGAGTTGCAAGAGAGATGGATATTCCTAACACAAGTCTTTGTTGGGTGTAGGTACTGAAAGTACATTCTTTCGGTCTGTTTTTCCTGTTCATTTTCTCTATGGTATCTTTTGAAGAAGAGAAGTTTGGTTTTTTTTTATTAAATGAAGGTACAGACAGGAATGAAGGCAAGCAGAGGCAGGCGGGAAGAGAGGAAACGCTGTGTTTTACTTCCCATCAGTCCCGGGACACAAACCTGGGCCCTCAGGGTGTCTGTGGAGTGCACCCAATCTCTACTCCACCAGGGTGCGCCTGCAGAATCGTTTTGCTATTAACGTTCCTTGTAATATTTTTTTCTTTATGGTTTGTGATTTTTGTGTCGTAGAAATCTTTTCTTATTCCAAGCCCACAACAATGTTTTCCTATTTTTTTTTTCCTAGAAAGTTTTATAGGTCTAGTTTTTAAGTCTGTTTACTCTCATTGTCTTTTCCTTAGATTGCGAATCTTCTGGGTGACTCCCTGTGTCATTGTTTCTCATGTGTTGGGCCACCAGCTCATATTGGTATCAGAGGATCTCTGTGTTGCTGATGCCGACACTGATCCCATACTTAAGCCTGGAAGGAAGAGGCAGTGCGTCTGGTTTGGTGGAAGGGCTGCTGGACTGTTTCTGAGGGTCAGGGTGGGTGTGTCCACGACTCTCCTGTGCTGCTGTCTCCTGCCTTCACGTCCGCACGTTCCATGGGCCCAAGATCAAGTTTGTGGGGCAGAGCAACACTGAGAGGGAGTGCATGCTACCATGGGTCCCAGTTTTCCCATCAGCTTTGGTCCATGTCCTCTTACCTTTGAACATCTGAGTTTGTGAAGCCCCCAAGACCCTTCTCTCTTCTGGGTAGTGCGTGTGGCTTGTGTCCTTCAGACACGATTGACTTAACCATGGGTAGCTCTCTCTGGAGTTCTTTTCTTGTGTTTTTCTCACTTTCTGCTCTCTGTTTCCTATTTTTTATGAATTCTTAAATAATTTTTGTCTTTCGAATGTATTTTAATTGTTTTCTGGTGCTTTTGGATTTACTTTTCTCTATAGTTGGACATTTCAAGGCAGGTAAGAAGAAAAGGGCATGGGGATGCTTTGCCAGACTGACTTGGTTTCTGTAAACTCTGGATGCCACATTGGGATGGGGAACACTTTGGAGGGAAAGGAGGAGAGGGCAGGGGAGGGCAGGGAAGCAATGGAAGAAGGGGCCTCGGGTCTGGTCAGTGAACCAGGTCTCCATGCTTGTCCCACAGTGACTGTAACTGGATGGCACTCAACTTCTCCTTGGCGCCCTTGGGTTTGTGCACTGTGTGGGTTTCACGCTCAGCTCTGAGTGAGGACCAGGAGCCTCAGGCCTTCTGTTTGACCCACTTGGCAACTCCAGGTCCTTTAGACCTCCCAGGGTTCTTCCATGCTGGGTTACAGGTTCAGGGACTGATCATTTCCCTTAGTTCTCCTCATTTGCTTATGATATCTGGACTTCAGCTTATCTGTCCAAGTCTGGCTTTTCATTATCACTCGATTGCATGCACCCTTGGTCCAGAGACCAAAAGATCTCTGGTATCAGCTGTCCATATTCCAGTTCTGCACAAGCCAGGACCTCCTGAGTGACGCGACTAGCTAACTTGCTGAGCTCAGAGGTGCTTTGCTTGGTGTGAGTCTCTTCCCCTTTCCTGAATCTTCTTGGCATGGTGCTCTCTGCTCTCCTCTTGCCTATCCCCAGGCCTGGTCTTTGACAAGCCTGGGCAGGCAGTCTCCTACCTTTTCCATGGTTTCCTCCCCCAAACAAGACCTTTTTCAGAGTCTTTGAGAAAGAAATTTCAAGCATTGAGACATATCTGAAAGGATGTATGTGCTCTTTAAAATATCTTATACAAGCATATTTGTCAAGTCTTTCATTCTCACACAAACATACTACACACACCTTTTCGTACCTTGCTTTTATTCACTTAACTTCTTGAGGGAATATAATATGTTATTGTGACTAAGTTCAAAAGATGAAAAAAATAACCCAAATAATCCCTTTTTTTTTTTTTTTTTTTTAAAGGAAAGGTGCAGGCAGGAATGAAGTCAAGTAGGAAGGTAGGCAAGAAGAGAGAAGGAAGAAGTATTTTATTTTTATTTAGTTGTTCACACTGCTTTTGTTTCCACCTGGGACTTGAACTCTGAACCCCCAGGGGTATGTGGGTTGAGCTCCTTCGTAGGTGATTGACTTAACTGCTACTCCACTGAGAAATCTTTGTTTCATAACTTTGCCCCCAGCTACCCAGTTTCTCCCTGCAAGGAATAATTTGTGCATCTATGTGTAGTTAGAATAGCTGTAATGCTGCTTTCTTAAAGGAAAGGTACAAGTAGAAATGAAGACAGGTAGGCAAGAAGGCAGGAAGAGAGTGAGGAAGGAGTAATGTTATTTTAGTTGTACATCGTTGGTATCCCCCGAAGGCACCCTGGGATGCAAACCTGGTCCATGGGATGCGGGCTGAACTTGTTTGGGGGTAGCAGACTTAACCTAATACTCCAGGGCATACCGCTAATCTTTTTTTTCCTTCAATTTTTTATTTCACCCAAGTAGAGACATTCTGAAGCTTGTCGTGTGTCTCTACTTAGCATATGTCTGGGAGGTAGGTTCGTATCCTCGTGCGAAGAGCTTTTCTCAGCGTTCTTCTCCCCTGTGTTCACCAGAACCTCACATAGGATGGTAAAATGTAGACAGTGTGGATAGCCTTCCAGCGGAGGGGCCAGCTGGAGACTGGGGAAGGCAGGAGGTAGTGCTCAGAGCGACTGAGGCCTGAGGGAGCAAGGGGAGTTAGCGGGGCAGTAGCTTGCAGGAAACTATAGGTTAGGGGCCATGTGTGAAGAGCGGTGGGCCAGACGCGTGGGCCAGACCCTCAGGAGTATTGCCTAAAGGAGCGTGTTTAGCAGGCAGCAAGGAGTTGGCATCACCAAAGATCAGAGTGGTTGGAACCACACTGTCAGCCCCTTTTGGTGGGATGTGTCAGGGCTGGGATGAGTTTCTCGAACATGCTGTTGACCCACCTCCAGTGTTCTAGTAGAGAAGAATCTTCAGGGTGACCTCTGCTTGACCATATGCCACAGCCAGATGACACCCTACACAGTAGAGCCTTTGATCTTGTCCTTATCTCCTTCATATCATGAGGTGAAATTCATACATAGTATAATCTATCAACATACGTTATTTAAAAAATCAGTGTAATGTCCTATTAAAAAGGAGGTGTAAAAGGGAAGTGTGTATAATGAAATAGAGTATTTCGGTATCTAAATGCTTCGGTATGACTGCACTACAGGGTTCCCCTGCAGATTTACAAAGTGTAGTACCGCAGAGTCAGACCGTGCTATGTACTGCCAAGCGTTTTACTTATTTATATTTTCATTTTAGATAAGTGCAATAAAGTTCATTTCCATTTGCCATATCGATGGCAATATTTGGACAGTGGTGAATGGAAGGATTTGGACAAAATGGAACTTATTGAAGAGGCATATTGCAATCCCCAAAAAGACAGGTATGGAATATGTCACTTGTGTCTACTTTGTGCCTGGGTTTGTGTGTGGTGTGGAAATTTAGGCACAGCACAATTTAGTTTTCACACACACACACACACACACACACACACACACACACAATCAATCAGCAGCCTATCTGGGGGTGGAAGCTCTGAGCTATAAATCAAAAGTGACAGTCATACTGGTGATTTGTTGGCTCTCCTTTTAGTGTGGAGCTGTGGGGAAGTGAGAGGGTGGTTCCAAATAAGTTCTGAATAATTTGCTGCTGAGATTGATCACCTGCACATGTTCTTGGTATTTATTAGTGCAGAAAGGCAAGAGGTAATAGTTTGTGAAATTTTTAGCCTTTGGCCTCTGAAGTTACATAGCTGAACTGCTGTTTATTGTTCAGCCTTTCACTTTTTCTTTTTCTAAATATGTGTCCCCAGGATTTTCCCTTAGTTCAGAGTAAATGGGGAAGATCTCGGTAGCCTCATCTTCAAATACATATCCTGTTGTGAATTGGACTTGTTGAACTAAGATGCCAAGAGGAGAACTTGAGCCTACTTTTCAAGTGGAAAAAAATATTTGTGCTTTGAGTGCTATGACGTGCAAATTGCTACTGGAAAAGTGTGTGAAACAGATTATTCTCCTTAGGAAGATCAAGTGGCTTGCATCTCTTTCTGAGGCAAAATTTACACACAGTTAACTGGGTAGTTCATTGAGTTTTAAAAAAAGGCTTATATTCTTGTAGCCAACACTAATCCAAATATAGATCATCTTTATTTTTTGTTTGCTCATTGATTTTTGATTCTTTCCCTGGCCTTGGATTATGAACTCAGGTCCTTGGGGTTTGCATGGGCTATTCCCTAGCTACCAGCTTAGCACCTGTGCCACCAGGGTGTGCCAACATTTAGTTTTCTAGAAATTCTAGAAATTGGCCCACTTCCAGTCAGTGCTTGCCCCTGTTAGCCACCACTCTTCTGATGTCCGTCACCAGACATTCGTATTTCCTTTTCTTGGGCCTCATCAGAATGGACCATCTCGGGGATAGGTGTATAGGAATGAAGTGTTGGATTAGTCCTCACCTCTGCCCCTTTTGCAGTCTATATTGACTCGTCTCTAACGTGCCATTGTATGCCCCCTGAACTTTTTCCAGTCTGTGGGTATAAAATGATATCTTAGTATGCAGATCCTCTGAGGCAAAGTCTCTTCACATGTTTATTGACCATTTGTATTATCTCTTTGTTGTTTGTCCATTGTGTTTTTTGGGGAGAATTATGTTATTCTCTAGTTTTAGGAGTTTTTTTGAGAGGAAAGGAGAGGAAGAGGAAGCATTTTTTGAGGAAGGAAGGAAGGGAGAAGAGGAAGCACTTTATTTTGTCACCTCCCCACCACCCTGGATCTCAAATCCAGGTCCTTGGTCTTTACATGGTCAATGCCTCAACTGCCAAGAACGTGAGTCATCAGGGAACACCAAATGTTTCTTTTATTTTGTTCTGTTTTTGCCACCCCGGGACTTGGCTCTCGATCCCAGGTCCAAGGCTTTCATAGTCTGTGCCTGAGCCACAGAGGTGGCCTAGGAATTCTTTTAATTTCTGGATAGTAAATGAATGCTGAACTCAAGGCTTTGAGTCATCTTATGGTATCTTTTAATGAAGAGAAGCATTCTTTTTTTTTTCACTATATTGTCTTGTACTTTTTATGTCTTAAGAAATCTTTGTCCCAACACCAAAAAAATTTTCCTTAAGTCTTCAGGTGCTGTATATAATTTCCCCGTGTGTGGTGAAATATGGGTCTAGCACTTATGTAGAATGATCAGTTTTCTAAAGATGACTCTTTAAAATTTAATATTTGAGGTAACTTTGCTTTACAAATAATATAAACCAATTCATGCAAATGCATTATTTCTCAGATACATGACAGCACACCCTGACCTCTAGCAAAATACCTAAAGTTCTTCTTGATTGTCTTTTGGACCCACCACCTCTTGCCTCCACTCCCTTCCCTGTTCTTACTGGTCACCTCAGTTATATTGCTAATGTCCAAGGATTAGTTTTTATTTCATCTGTTCCTTTGCTTTGTTTCTTTATATTCTACACATGAGTGAGATCATCCAATATTTATCTTTCTTCTTCTGACTTATTTCACTTAGCATAATCCCCTCTAGTTTCATCCGTGTTTTCTCAACTGACAAGATTTCATGAGATTTAGAACTGTGTAGTGTTCCATTTTGCTTATATACCCCAAACCACATCTGTATCTGTTCGTCTGAGGATGCGCACTTACATAATTTCCAAGTTTGACTATTGTAAATATGCTGTAGTAAACACGGGGGTGCATATATCTCTGCAAATTAGTCTTTTTGTGTCTTTTGGGATGACAAGATCGGCATGTGATTTCCTTTTTCAATATTTTTAGGAATCTCCATACTGTTTCCAGTAAGGGTTACACCAGTTTGTATGCCCACCGGCAGTGTAAAGATGTTTCCTTTTCTCTGCATCCTAGCCAGCATTTGTTTCCAGACTTTTGAATAATAGCCAGTTTCACAGGTGTAAGGTGATAGCTCATTTTGATTTTCGTTTCCCTAGCAAGTGAGGAAGAACCTCTCTGCATCTACTGATATGATCATAGGACATTTCTCTTCGTTCTTACTGATGTGGTGTATTACATTAATAGATTTGCACATGTTGAATGATCCTTGTGTCTCCAGGATAAATCCCACTTGGTCATGATGGATGATTCTTTTGATGTATTGTTGGATTCGGTTTGTTAATAATTTGTTGAGAATTTTTGGATCTATGTTCATTAGAGATAATACTCTGTAATTTTCTTTCTTGGTGACTTCGGCTTTTGATACCAGCGTAGTGTTAGTTTCATTGAAAGTGGAATTATTCCCTATTCAGTTTTTTGGAAGAGTTTGAGAATATTATTAATTCTTCTCTGAAGGTTTGGTTAAACTCACTAATAAAGAGTGAGTCCAGTCCTGGGCTTTAATTTTGGGTGTCTTGCTGTCTCTTCAATATCCTTATGATAGTTCTGTTCAGGTTTTCCATTTCTTTCTGATTTAGTTTTGGTAAGCTGTATGTTTCTAAACATCTATTCATGTCCTTGAGGTTGTCCAATTTATTGTCACAAAGCTGCTCAGAGTAGTCTCATGATTAAAAAATATATATGTGTATATATATAAAGAAAGAAAGGTGCATGCAGGAATGAAGACAAGTAGGCAGTCAGGAAGAGATGAGGAAAAAGCATCTTCATTTTATTTTTATTTAATTGTTCACACTGGTTGGAGCCCCCCTTCCCACCTCCACACCCCAGGACTTGAACCCTGTGGTTTGTTCTTTGGAGGTGATTAGGTGATTGTTTCACCAGGGCTCACCTGTTAATGATGTTTTGTATTCTTATGGTATCTGTTATAACTTTTCCCCTTTCATTTCTGATTCTGGTTATTGGTGGTCTCTTTTTTTCTTAGTCTAGCCAGAGATTTGTCAATTTTATTATTCAAATAACCAGTTTTTGGTTTCATTGATCTGGATTGTCCTTTTTATTTTTATTTCATTTATTTCTACTCAATTTTTATTTTATTATTTTCTTCCCTCTGCTGACTTTTGGCTTCACTTGTTCTTTTTTAAATTGCTTTAGAGGGGTAGATTTTTCTTTTTGTGACTTATTTCTCGAGGTACGTATGGATTGTAAAAAACTTCCCTTTTAGTACTGCTTTTGCTGCATCCCATAAGTTCTTTATATATATATATGTATATATATATGAAATGATGGATCTAAACAAAACCCTAGGGGAAAATCTGAATGTAAGTAAAGTAGCTTGTGTCTTCATTTATGTTTGTCTCCAAGTACTTTCTAAATTCTCCTTTGATTTCCTCCTTAAGAGTCACTCAGAAGCATGTTGTTAGCCTCCACAACTGGAATCTTCCAGCTTTCTTTTGTTTTGAACTGCCTCGTATCTTTTTTCTTTGTTGTAGTTCTCTTTTTGTTCCTCCATTGTTTCCCTGATTTCAGTGAGTATGATTATCACTGTTGCTTTAAAGTCTTCATCAGGTAGTTTGCTTAAGTGTGTTACATTCAGATTTTCCCCTAGGATTTTGTTAGATCCATCATTTCATATACATATACATATATATATATATATGTATATGTATATGAAATGGGAGTGCTCACTGCTGGATAATGTACTTTAATTCCAAGAGAATGTCAGTTTTATCCGTCTCGCCCCTGACCTGGAGTCTTTGTTCTAAGATGTAGCATTGAGACAGGTTCATCTCTCCTAACTTTAATGGAGGTGAATGTCCCCTCACTCTTTGGAGGTGCTAGTCCTGTTTCTTTTCACAGATTGTGATATCGAAATACATGTTTTCTTAGTTGTTCTGGGGCGGGGGCAGGGAAGAGCCCCAGATCTTAATAGTCACCATCTTGGAATCAGAAATCCCAAAGACAACTCTAAAAAATTTTATTTAAATTAAAAAAAAATTGGTGTGCCCAGGTGGAGTAGCAGTTAGGTCAATTGCCTCTGAAGGAGTGCAGGCCACATACTCCTGGGTTTGAGTCCTGGGCCTGGGGGGAAGCAACCAGTGTGAACAACTAAATAAAAATAAAATAAAATTAAGATGCTTCTTCCTCCTCTTTCAGCCTTCCTGCCTACTCATCTGCCTGCACCATTCCTTTAAAAAAATGTAAAGGGAAACTTTTGCTTATAGTTAAACATTTTTTTTAATTGTGGTAAAATACACATAATAAAAAATCCATCATTATAGCCATTTTTAAGTGTACAGGTTAGTGGTGTTAAGTACATTCACATTGTGGGGTAGCCATCGCCACCATCTGTCTCCAGAAGTTAACTTATCATTAAATCCATCAAAATGGAACCAAAACACATCCTATGTATTTTCAGAGTCAGGTGTCAAATACTGCTGTCTAAAATTGGTTGTCTTTTCTCCCTGTTTTCAGTGTCTCCTGTGTCTGCTTCCAAGTTAGCAAATATGCAATCTGATACGCCTTGGTGGAGTGGTGGTTGGGCCCACTGCTTTGGGTCTGCGTGATCCATATGTACCCCAAGGGTCTGGGTTCTTATCCTAGAGCCAGAGGAGAAAAACCAAGATGAACAACTAAGTAAAATAAATAAAAATGTTTCTTCACCTCTCCCTGCCTGCCTGCTTCTGCTCACCTTCATTCCTGCCTATGTTTCCTTTAAAAAAATACTGTGTACAAACACACACACACTATATACAATCTGAATTTTTGAGACTTGATTTATGGATGTACTATATGGTCAGTTTTGGTAAAAGTGCTATATATTGCTAAAAATTTTTTTAAACTTTCTTTTAAGGAAAGGTGCAGGCAGAAAGGATGAGGAAAGAAGAAGCACTTCCTTTAGTTATTCATTGGTTTTCCCCGTCCTGGGTCTTAAAACAGGGACCTTGGGATGTTTGTGGGCTGTGCCTCGGGTGTCATAGACCACTTGCACACTGGGTGTGCCTGCTGAAAGTGTAAATTATGTGCGCCCAGTCTTCCGTATCCTTATTGATTTTTCGCTTCTTCCTTCAGTTACTGAGAGAAGAATGTTAGCACTCATTAGGAATTTGTCAGTTTCTCCCTATAATTTCTTCAGTTTTTGTTTCACATGTTTAGAAACCACGATGCAGTAGACGCACAGTCCGCTCTGCGGGTTCTGGTCACTGCTGGACCTCGCGCTCGACGGTGGTGTCTGCAGCTTAGGTGCGCGTAGGTTGTGCCATCTGGGTCTGTGTGGTTATGTGATGTTCACACAGGAAGGACACCCTCTAAGGACACCGTTTTTCGAGTGCGCCCTCCTCGTTAAGTGACACATGACCATGCTGTGCTAAACTTTTATCTTCCTAGTAAGTCGATACTGTTAGAAATAAGACGTGGTGCTTTTTTATTTCTAGTAATGATTTTTGCCTTTGGTTTTTTTTTGTTTGTTTGTTTGCTTGAAGTTAATATAGCTCTGCCAGTTTGTTTTCTCTTTTAAAACTAAGGTGCATTTTTTGTTTCATTCCTTGGTTTTCCCCTTGGCCCCAGTTGTGACTCCGGGTTCAACCCCTGCTACCATCTCAGCTGCCTGAATCACCAGGATGTACCAACCCCATTGCTTTTTTTTTAATTGTAATTATTTTACATATTAAAATAATTTTCTATGTATAGGTTCCCTATTTCTTAGCTATATTTCAACACACCCTGCCCTCCACCAAATCACTAAGTGTTCTTCCCCATTGTCCAGTGGGCTCCACCAAATCACTAAGTGTTCTTCCCCATTGTCCAGTGGGCTCCACCACCATTTGCCCCCGCCCTCCCCATTCCCTTTTGGTCACCTCAGTTCTGTTGCACATGTTTCAGGGTTGGTTATGTTTCATCTGCTCCTTTGTTTTGTCTATTCATGTTCCACCTATGAGTGAGGTCATCTGGTATCTATCTTTCTTCTTTTGACTAATTTCACGTAGCATCATTCCCTCTAGCTCCATCCATGTTGATTCAAATGTCAGGGTTTCACCTCTTCGAAGGGCTGTGTAGTGTCCATTGTGTATATGGACCACATCTTCTTGATCCATCCATCTGATGTTGGGCACTTAGGTGGTTTCCAGTTCTTAGCTGTTGTGAACAGGGCGGCAATAAACTCGGGGATACACACATCTCTGTGGGTGGGGCTTTTGTATCTTTTGTGTAGATGCCCAGACGTGGAATGACGGGATCACATGGGATTTCCATCTTCAAGTTTTTGACAAGTCTCCAAACTGTTCTCCTTAGGGATTGTACCAATTTGCACTCACACCAACAGTACAAAAATGTTCCCTTTTCTCCACATCCTCACCAACACTTGTTGTTTCCAGACTTTTGGATAAAAGCCACTCTTTCAGGTGTAAGGTGATATCTCATTGCTGTTTTAATTTGCATTTCCCAGATAGCCAGTGAGTAGGAACATAATTTCATATGTCCGTTGGCCATCCGTATATCCTCTTCAGAAAAATGCCTCTCCAATTCCTCCTCCCATTTTTGGATTGGATTGCCTGTTCTTCTGTTGTTGAGTTTTATGAGTTTTGTGTATTTCAGATATCAAACCTTTGTTGGAAATATCAAATGCAAATATCTTCTCCTGGTTAGTAGGTTTAGTTTGGTTTTGGTGATGTTTTCTTTTGTTGTGAAGAAGCTCCGTAGTTTGTAGTCCCAGTTGCTTATTTTTTCTTTTTGTTTCTCTTGATGGTAGAGTTGAATCCCCAAAGGCTTCTCTGATGTCATGGAAAGTCTTTCCTGTGTTGTCTTCTAAGAGCTTTATGGTTTCTGGTCTCATGTCCAAACCTCTAATGCATTTCGTGAGTGGTGTTAGTGGTCTGGTTTCATTCTTTTGCGTGTGGCTGTCCAGTTTCCCAGCACCATTTGTTGACGAGACTTGAATGCTTTTGACTCCTTTGTCGTAGACTGACTGAGTGGTCCGTTTCTGGTGGTTCAGTTCTATTCCATTGATTTGTACCTCTCCTATTATTCCAGTACCATACCATTATTGATCACTATTGCTCTATAATAAATCTGGAAGTGTAATCCCTCCAATTTCGTTCTTTTTTCTAATGATTGCTTTGGGTGTTTGGGGTCTTTTGTTGTTCCATACAAATTTTAAGATTTTTTGTTCTATTTCCTGGAAATAAGCCTGTGGAATTTTAATGGGGATTGCATTAAACCTATATATTGCTTTGGGTAAGATGGCCATTTTAATGCTATTGATTCTTCCCAGCCATGAGCAAGGAATGTCTGTTTCTTTGTGTTCTCCTCTATTTCTTTTAAGAAGGACTTGTAGTTTTCATTGTATAGGTCTTTTGCTTCCTTTGTTAGGTATATGCCCAGGTATTTCACTTATCTTTTATTTTAAATGGTGTGACCCATTGATTTTTATAGTCTCTTGATCCTTACTTATGCTTTAAATTAATTTAAACAGTTTATATATATTGTCTATTTGCATCTGAGAACTCTGTTTTGCAGCCATTGGTCGTTGATTCTGTTGTTGTCCTCTTTTGCTCATAGTGTCTTGTTTCCCTGTGTTTTGTGATTTATTTGGTGTGAGCTCATGTTTGCTAAGAGTTTGTGGAAGTTCTTTTGAGGCCTGAGTTAAAGGTGAATTCCCCCAGAGAGAATTGTATTTGTCTTTTGAGGGTCTTTTTTCAAGTTAATTCTCAGACAGGAGGTGTGGGTCAGCCTGGAACTTTTGTGAGGCCTGAGTGGCTATGAGTTCCCAGGGGACGCTTCTCACCCTCTATGCGGAGATGACATTGATAAGGCTTACTTCCTTGCCGACTGTCTTTGTAAGACAGGACCTCGCTCTCACGCCCCTTCACTAAATCTTTTGGGATCCTGATTTTATGCAGAAGCATCTCTTGAAATTCAGCCCCCCATCTTTCTCTGATCCTGCATTTGTTTTGTTTACTCTTTGCTCTTGAAACAGAGCTTTTTGTCTTTACTCATTGACACTGCCCTTGGGCAGCCACTGGCTGTAGTGCTCGCTCACCTCTCTAGTTTCATAGCTTCCTTTTGCCCTTGGAGCAGAACAGTCTTTGGAAAGGGAGTAGATCTGGTGACTCAGAGTGTAGGCCTTGCAGCCAAACTGCTTGACTTAAATGTCAGCTGCTTAAATCTAACCTGCTGTCTGTTTTACAGAGGACAGGTTTCTTGACCTTCCTGGACTAGCGTTTTCCCACCTGTAAAATCGAGGTAGCCTCATAGGTGATATTGTATTAATCCCTTAATACATCTAAAGCTCTTAATATACAGGGCCTGGCTCACACAATAAGCACTCGATAGATGTTAATTGTTATTTTCTTTTGTGTGTTTAAAATGCTTTCTTTTCATGCTGCTTTTGCACATTTAAAAATTCTCCCGCGATGTCTCCACATGAGTTATTTTAACAGTATGTATGGCAACGGTTATATAACCCTTTGTAGGCAGTGATGCTTTATAATAGCTTATAAGAGACAAAAGGAAAAGATGATTGTAAAAACAGGGTTAATTTTCTAAAGTTTTTTTTTTAGTATGTAAACCTGAGCAGCTACATAGAATGCTGCTAGTTGTTTTCTGGGTAGTGTCTGCATTTAGTGTTATTTTTCATTTCTAAGGATTTCCTTTTGGTGCCAGCCCAGCAGTGTGTTTTTAAAAAGAAATTGTAACCAGTATTTTCTATGTAGTGAAAGGAATGTCACGATGAGTTCTCCATTACCTTGATTTTATTAATTTTGCACAGCAAAGCTGACCTCAAAAGGCAGTCCTTTTCTGTCCTCTTGCCCCTTGGAAACTTTCTTACGTCCATGTCACACTTATGTTTGCATCTTCCAGCCTAGTATCTAGAAGACCAGGGGCCAGGGGCAGAGGGGCCTGCGGTTCATTCAAGCTGCCTCTAATTTTCTCATTTGCAGGATCATGTGCTCCAAGTCTGCCGATAGTTTTCACTTTAGTTATCTGAACTTTGAGTCAATGATGTTCGGTGCCATCCGGGCTCGACGTCTCTCCACGGCCTCCTCAGTCACCAAACCACCACACTTTATCCTCACCACTGACTGGATCTGGTACTGGACTGATGAGTTTGGTTCATGGCAGGAATATGGAAAACAAGTAAGTGGGACGGGAGAGGGCATGTGTTGCTTCCTGGGGATTGATGACGGGGTTGCGTTTCCAAGCATGAGCGCAGCCACTTGTCTGGGAATCCGTGAGCGAGCCCGAGAGCTTGGTCCCTTTAGTGTGCTTAACTGTGGCAAAACTAGGTTGGCTGGAGATCGTTTGTATGAGGGTCTCTCTTTGAATGAATAGGTGCTGTGAACTCATTTCCAGCAAAGGCTAGAAGTTGTAGTGAGATCATGTCTCTGTTGGTTTAGTTAAAAGCGGGTAAAGGTGCTTCTCCAACTGTTGAATAGGTGAGCTGCCTGTATGTGCAGGCGTTTGTGGAGCTGGGGGTTGCAATGAGGCTTTTCAGAGCTGGCGTTCTGTCTCATCTGTAGCACCTTAACTTTACAGAAGCTGAGTCAGAAATAAGAATAAGAAAATTGAGTTTATGTTTAGATTGGGAATATGATCAGATCACTGCTGCCCTTAGGGATTTGAAGATGTTTATGGGTGGATTGAAAGGAGCACCGCTGTCACTGAGCTCAAGTACAGGGAGGTCACCATTTTCAGAGTGACTGTCGCCCCACAGTGAACGTTGGGAGACGTGGCGTGGCAAGCATTTCTGCTCTGGGTTATAGGAGGCTCTGTTCAAGTGTTAGTTCTTCGTCTCAGCTGCTCTTAGAATGTTGTCTTTCTGGGAACAGTGTGAGGTGAGCTGCACAAGGGCAGGATCTTGTTTCTTGTGCTGTGGATGCACCCCGGTGCCTAGGGCGATGCCTGCACCTGGCAGGTCCTTGGGACACAGACGTTGGCTGTTGAAGGACAAGGCATTGCTGCCCAGTTGGACGTGGTCACGCTTTGTGCTGGCCTCACTTACTCGAGCCCTCACACTCTGTCTCTTCCAGCTCCAGCTTTTCCTCCGGGGCCTCCTCCCACCCAGCCGCCTCCTCCTGCCTGCCTTCGCCTTCCCTACTAGTGACTCTGTTCTGGGAGGTCCTCTAGTATTGCTCTGTTTGGTCCGGAGCAGGAGGGGAAAGGGCATTGAGGAAGGCAGAGGGTGGTGTCTAGTCCCACTCCATAAATCAAGCTCACCTGGTGACAGTGTGGAGGGATGCATGACAGGTGTCGTTTTATTTAAGAAAACTAAGCTTTGGAATTGTGTGGGAGGCACAGGACCCTGGAGCAACCCCTGAGAAAGGAAGTTTCCCTGGGTGGCTTCCCAAACTGGTGGTCATAACTTTGGGGACTAGGGGCCTTTCTCCTCAAACAGCCCCCACTTGGGTTTTTCCCTTTTCTGTGCTGTCACTCCTTTATTGCAGGACAGTTGCGGCACGACTGTGTGACCTTGTTTCCAGCAGTGAGACTGCAGGGGAGCCCGTCTGTTGGAGGTGTTGGCACCACATTCTGGTGCCAAGCATGTGATCTGGCGGATTTCGGATGCCTAATTTAATCTGCCCCTCAGCTGGCCCACCTGGCCCTTCAAGCCCTTCCCTTCCCACACGCTTTTAGTGTCACCCTGTGTTTGCATTTCTCTTGTAGTTTTCTGCTAATTGCCATTTCAGGACCGTTGCTCTCTTGAGTCTCAGCAAAGCTAGAGATTTTCTGCCTGAGCTCAGGAGGTATCACCAAATTTCAGGTCTTAAGTCATCTCTAACCTGTGTTCATTTCCTGGGGCTGCTGTCACAAGGTATCCCAAGGTGGCTGGTTTAGAACAACACTGACTTGTTCTGGAGGCTGGAAATCATAGTCACGGTGTCAGCAGGGACATGTCTTTTGGGATCTGTTGGGGATCCTTCCCTGCTTCTTCTTGTTTTTTGCTGCAATCTTTGGCATCCTAGGTTTGTAGCTGCATCGCCCCAAGCTGCCCCCATCCCTCATGGCCTGCTCCCTGTGTCTCTTCATCTGGCCTCTTATAAGAACATGGGTCATATTGGGTCGGGGCCCTTCTGCTCTCATCTCTTCACAAATCATGTCTGCACTGGCCCCGTTTGCCACTAAAGTGGTGTTCTGAGGTACCGGGGGTTAGGACTTGAGCACATCTTTTTTTGGAGGCTAGTAGGGCATACAACTCAACCCTTAACCCGATCTTGTGCATAAAGGAATTACTGTCTTATCCCGCTCACATTCTCACTGTTCAGTGACATCCCCGAGGTGCTGGCTCCAGGATGCAGCGTCCCGACCCATGTCCTCTTTGGATTATTCTCAATAGCCTGCTTATGTTGATTACTTTTTGCACTTCCCTTCTCCTGTGATCTCCTTTACTTTGATTTAAAAGGACCAAGGGCCCAGGTGCTGTATCAGTGGCATTACCAGCCTATGCCAGCGCTGCCCACCCCCTCCTCACGCCTGGCTTTCTTGCTCCTCAGCCTCCTCCATGGGCTCCTTTTTCCATGTCCCTTTGTGAGTGTTGGGGCTCCCAAGGACTGCCCATGCCCCTGTTCTTCCCATTTGTATGTGTGCACTGGGTGACTGCCGCCTTCTGACGATGGCCACCTGGAGTGAGCTGTACATGTGTCTCCTGACTATACTTCTCGCCGACCTTCAGATGTGTGTTCCCAGGTGTGTGCCCACCTTTACCTTCTGTTCGGGCTGTGTGCCAAGACTGCAGACTTACTGTCACTGCTTCTCCACCCCTCAGGAGGGATGCTCCTCTTGCCCGAGGATAATGAGTGTGATTTACGCTGTGCTGCTCTTCCTGTTGGAGAGTTGCAGTGACCAGGGAGTTGAGATCACTCGCCGAGGTTGGGAGCCAGGATTCAAACTCAGTTCATTCCCCTATCTGTAGGTAACTGGAGAGGACAAGGGACCAGAATGGGTGACTGAAAAGCAGAAGAGCTCTGCAGGGTACCAGAAAAAGCAAAGGGTGAGGAGGAGGGTGCCCTCCACTGATGAAAGGGTGGTGGGGATAAGAATGGCAGTAAAGATGCAGCTGTGCTCTGGGGAAGCATTTTAGATCCACTGTCGATGTGTCACTCCATTTGAATGCTCTTTCCCTCTTATCTTGGTTAGCAAGACCCACGTTTTCTGCCTTCTGTTTTCTCTGGAGCTTTGAGGAGCCAGTCCAGTGGGGTCTGTTGTGCACCTCCCTCTCCTGCCATACATCTGCCTCCCGCATGACACGCATACCCCAGCTTGGTGTGGTTGAGTGCCTGCCTCTTTTGTCATCGCTAGACTTCTTGCCCTCATGGAGTGTCTGGCTTTCCGCTTGCAGGGCGTGGAGCACTCTGTGTCCACCGTGGACAGCAGCGACTTGGAGAAGGCCTACCTGGCCTACTGCGCCCCAGGGTCCGATGCCCAGGCAGCCACTCTCAAGTTCCAGACCGGAAAGCACAAATACGAGTTAGACTTCAAAGGTATTCCTCCCCCAGCAGCCTGGCTCTGCCTCCTCTTCTTAGCCTGGTGGAGCTCTGTTCATACATCAGGGCCTGGAAAGAAAAAGAAGGTGTGGTCCCTGCCCCAGGAAGAGGGACAAGCCTGTAACCAGATAACACCAGCCCAGCAGGGTTTAGCAGAAGCTACTGGGGTGGGGGGCTTGAGGAGAAAGGACCCCGAGGAAGGGAGAGGAGCCCAGAGTGTGGAGGGACAAGCAGGGACTGCACATGTGCAGTGGTGGAGGCCATGAATGTGTTCTTGTTGAGGATTGACTTCGGTCCTGGACAAGTGTCATAGCCACCGGCTCTGCCTCGGCAGCAGCATTGGTGTTTTTCTGTAGCTACTCCTCCAGGAGAACTGGTAGATGCACACACTTTAGTTAGTCACTGGATGCAGAGTTTTACCTACTCATTGTGTCCTGAAACTAGTCCTTAAATTACTTGTCCTGTTACCTTGGTAGCCAGAAACAGGCCACACTTTTTAAATTTTAGTTTTTCTGTGGCTTCTCTTAAGCCCTTTCCACATGGATTTATCAGTCCATCCCTGCTCATTCAGTTTTACCTGTAAATTCACATTTTAAACTGAATCTTCCTGAATATTCAGCCACTTTTGTTTTTTTAAAGGAAAGGTGCAGGCAGGAATGAAGGCAAGTAGGCAGACAGGCAGGGAAGAGAGAGGAGGAGGAAGCGTTTTATTTTATTTAGCTGTTCACGCTGACTGTTTTCCCCTGGACCTGGGACTTGAACCCAGGGCATGTGGCCTGCTCCTTTGGAGGCGACTGAACTAACCACCTCTCCACCAGGGCGTGTCAGTTTTTGTTTTTAAGGACAGGTGAAGATAGGAATGAAGGTGAGTAGGCAGACAGGAAGAGGAGGAGGAGGAATTGTTCGTCTTGGTGGTTCCCCACATCCTGGGATGCGAGTGAACTTGGCATGTATGTGTCCTGTACCAGTTGGAGGCGGTAGACTTAACCACTAAAACCACCAAAGCTTGGCATGTTCCACAGTTTTTCAGGGAGTTAAGTGGATCTTCCTTTAAACACAGGTTTACTGTTTTCCTTGTTTTTTTCTGGACCTTAGTTCTCTGTGAAGGGCAGCCAAGTGTCTTTGTGAACTGTCCTCGGCTGACTAGATTTCCTTGAGACGAAAACGGGACCCGGCTCTTGGGGCCCCTTCAACAGACGGGGCCAGGGGCAGCCCAGCTCTCCCTTTTGTCCTGCGTTACAGACAGCCCTGGTTTGTTAGAGGGCGCAGAGTTGGCAGGTGGGAAATATGAAAACAAGCAGTACTGTCCGTTTAGAACAGTACATATGGTCAGCCTGCCTAAAACCACAGACAAGCCTGCTTTCAGCCGCTTGGTTTGCTGGTGACCGGGCGGCGCCTGAAGTTCTGCTCCAGGTGGCTGCCCGCTCCCCGTGCCCAGCCAGAGAGCCCGAGTGCGTCTGCTGTTTCGCACGAACTGCTCGTCTGCCCGCGGCTCTGCGGGAGCACCGGCCAAATGTGAGGTGGTGTGATCCGCAGTGTGAACACAAGAGCGTGAAAGAGGGCAGAGGGACGTGAAGTAGTAAGTCAGGACTGCCTGTCCTATAGCTAGTGCCTGGCTCACTGCTGCTGACAGTGCTTTGAAATAGTTCTTTTAACTGTGTCAAAATAGATAAGCCCGGGTGTCAGATGCCTCCTTCGTTGTTCTCAACCAAGGCAGCACCAAAATCAGGCTGGGCGTGGGAAGAGCTCACGCGCAGTAACTGCAGCCTCCTGGTAAAGATCCCTTTTCTGCAGACCGACCCAAGCTCACGTGGAGGGCAGCCTTTTTTTTTTTTTTTTTTTTTTTTTTTGTAGGCAGCAGTAGCAACTGAAGTTTGGGTGCAGTGAACCCCTCAGAACCTCAACATGTAGGTATAGTGAAAGTCAGTGTCAGATCCAAATCTGCCACTCACGTGCTCCAGCTAATGCTTATTAGGAAGCGAGGACATACCGGGAACACGCACCTACAGTAGGACCGGTGCCTTGTTTGCGATTTGGGTCTGACTTGGTTGTCTGTATAGGGACTCGTCTTAACACTGTCACTGAGGCAAATCTTCAGCTCTGGAAGCAAAATTCCAATACCTGGTAGCGGCATCAGATGGTCCGGATCCCCAGGGCCAGGGCTTGTTTAGGAACTGAGCCTGGGGTATAGTCGTTAAGGGTAAACCGGGGATAAGGCCTCACTTTACCCGTCTGTGGGAGGCTAAGGGGTATGTTTAGCTGTCCACGTATCTTAAATAACTTTTAATTTTTCCAGTCAAAGTATACTTGAGATCCACCATGATGTTAGGTAACAGGCCATTACAGACCCTTGAAGAGCGTGGATGGGAGGGCGAGTGGTGGTGGCAGGAGGGTTTGTGGCAGCCATGTCTGGATTATGGGCACTAGGACGTAGGGGGCCCCAGGAGTGCTCACCTGGACTGCGGCTCAGGACACACACCCGGGTAATCACATGCTTTATGTTCAGTCAGTAAGGTAAGTTAAAGACATCTATGCATTTTTATATTAAAATTTGTTTTAAGTGGAAAGAAAAATGTTTTCGTACTCTGAAGTACAGAAAGAATTGACAGGATTTTCCTGGCGGGTCGGGAGCATGCAATCCAACGTGTAGATCTTTGTGACTGGTCTGAGGGGAGGGTCTCCCAACTCAGTCTGAGTCTGGGGGTCATAGTATGGCAAGAATCTTGTTTCTTAAAGATGGTACAGGAGTTAAGGTTGAAAATACTGCAGTAGAGTCAGTTTAATCAAACTAGGCAGGGGGAAAAGAACTAAGCGTAAAATTACTATAACAACTCTAAATCCCACTGGCTCAAGATGTGGCATTTCAGTCTCAGGCTGAGTTAGAGTTTTTTTTAATATCCAGACTGGGAAAAATTGCTAAGCAAAGTAATAGTTTAAACAAGATTGGGAGGAACAATTTAAAAGCACTCATGTATAATTGATGTGTCAGTCACTAATCATTCATCTATTCATTAAACCCAGTCTCCTAAGGATACCTGTTTTCTTTATGAATGTTTGAAATGTATAAAAACAGCCTTATGTTGAACAGACTGATTCTGAGCTTTCCACATTTGGAGTACTTTCCAACCCATTTAATTTGTATTTATAAAACATCAATGTCCTATGTGTGGGTATGTTTCTTTTTTTCAGCCTTCACTCAGAAAAACCTGGCCTATGGCACAGTCAGAAAGGTTTGCCGCAGACCCAAGTTCGTGTCTCCTCAGGATGTGAAGCTGAAACAGAGCTGGTAGGTGGCCTCTGGGGGAACTTGTTCCTTAGCATGTGCTCTGTTGGGGTGGTCTCTGCTGCATGTGTAGAAGCCTACTGCCGACCAGCTGAAGCTGGTACAAGTTTGGCTTGTAAAACTGCAAGACCTGCATTCTCACGTTTCCTACGCCGGCCCCATCCTTGTGTATATTTGCACTTTTCTTCACTTGGTGATAGTGTGTCAGCATTAATGTCAGTGTTCTGTGAAAGGCCTGCACATTCATGAACCTGAAACATGAGTGCACACTTGCCACATTTCAGATAGAAAACTAAGTATTTGCATGTGTTACAAATCTGTGAAATGTAAAGGTGTATAAAAATACATGTTAGACATGTTACTCTTTTATTTAAAGCACTTTATCTTATTTAGCTGTTCACATTGTTTGCTCCCCACAGCCCTGGGTCTTGAACCCGGGGACGTTGGGATGTATGTGAAAGTGCTCCCAGGTGTGCTAGACCGCTAGCCCACCAGGGCCTGCCCGGATATGTTATTCTAGTGATGAGACACATGCAGGTAACAGAGCACAAAACCAACCACAACATAAAATAAAGGAGAAAGTCGAAGACATGCACACACACAGTTATGAGACATTTTAAGTGCGCCAGTGGTGTTACTGAGTCATGAGAGTATTTTTATGTGGGTTTTCCCAGAAGTCAAAGTTCTTCCCGACTTTAGACTAATTTCAAGAATGGTGCAGAAATAGTAACAATTGAACTCCTGTCTTGATATTTTCCCTCTGTTTTCATCTCCAAGTGATTGTTCTATAATTTTGAGGAGATGGTTTTGAACAACTTTTTTTTTTTTTCCCCTTCAGTTAGTTTGCTGGCTCTTTGTAGAATCAGATTTTTTTGGTAGCAGGCTGTGAATTTTGTTTCTAGCAAAGCATTTTAGGTTCTTTTTTGTTCTCTAGTGGCACCATATAGATGGCAAGTTCATGCAGAGTTACCCGCTGCAGTTTGACCACTGTTGTTCTCATTCCACTAGTTGGGAACAGCGTTGAACCAGAGAGCTGGCCTTGCGATGGGTAATTAAAGGCTGGATGTGTGATCTGCAGTCTAGACTCAGAGCCAGCTCATCAGTTGTCTTTTCATTGAATGAGTCATACACCTGTGTTTTTAGAAAACATTGAAATAATTGACTAGTAATGGAACTACACGGATGAAAACCCACGTGAGTCAGTCCTTGGATAGCATGGGATACTCAGAGCCCCAGAGAGGTGCCATAGGCTCTCGTACACCCGCTTCATCCTCTGGTTGGGTTCCTTTCGTTACAGGCCTGCTGTCAGAAGTCATGACAATAGCACATAGGAGTGGGAGAGGCCCTCCTGCAGCAGAGCAGGCAAAGTCCTGAGCTTCGCGCTGTCAGACCCCTCTGAACCAGTGGTGGTGTCCTTGTGTTGAAGCTGGGGGAAGGGGTTGTCTTCTCCAAACCACCCAGAGGGGAAGGGTGGCTCAGATGGCACACGGTCCCACAGTTCTGGGTACTGTTTGGGTGTGTCACAGCCTGTCAACAGCATTGCTGTTGGTGACTTCACCTCCCACTAGCCTGGGCCTGGCTCATTTGTGATTCAAGAGAAACGATAGTCTTTCTGGTGGTTCTTTTAAGATTTTACGGATGGATTTTAGTGGCTGAGTTAATGGAGCAGCGTCGTTTAAAGAAGTCTGTTTACAGAAGTCTGCTGCATCCTAGAGGGTTGTCTGAGAAAGTGTGACTGCCCTGTGAGTTACATCTAGCCAAGTAACCGCTCCTGGGTTTCCCCACTCTGTTGCCTTGAAGCCTTTTCCTTTCTGCTGTTTTCATGAAAACACTTTGACTAGGTGTAAAGCATTTATAGGATTCAAAAGTCAGAACTATCTTCCCTGTTCTCCCCACCCTGTTTCCACATTTGGTAGCCATTTTCATTCGTTTCTGGTTTGTCTTTACTAGGGTTCTTCTGTGCAAAAATAAACACATTTTATATATTTAAGTGTTTTCTTCTTTCCCTTCCGTCACAAAAGGTATTCTACGTAGACCATTCTGTGACGTTCTTTTCCTCTTGAAAATAATTACCAGACTTATTGCGGTGTTCATTTCACAATATATGCAAATATTGAGGGGAAATTACTCTTGGTACGTCAGTCTTGTTTGTTTTCATGGTTTCCATCACGCGGACAAAGCATAATTCATTTAATCTGCGCCCCATGGCTGATGATTTGCATTGTTTCCAGTCTTTGGCTCTTACAAATTGGACACTGCGAAGGGTGATCTGTTTTAGTTAGAGGGGAGGCATCAGGAGTCCTCAAAGGTAAATGCATGTTCCTCTTCACGGGTTGAGCTATGGTGTGCCCAGCCCAGAACGTGTGAGGCTCCTGTTTCTCTCCGCCTCACCTAGAGTGGAGCTCTTGGCCTTTCATCATTCTCATAGGTGGGGAAGGTTCATCAGTGTATTTTCATCTGCTTTCTCTTGTGAGTGATTTAATGTTTTTTCCTAACATGTATCAGCTATTTGCCTTTCTTTTTCCATGGGCAGTGTCTTTTATGCATTTTTCTATCAAACCTTTGGTATTTTTAACTAGCATTCTTTTATCTATTGGGGAGATCAGTCTTCAGCTGGTTGTATGCATTGCAATTTTTTCTTAGTTGCTGTTTACCTTTTGGCTTTATGATATATTTTACCATGCAGAAATGTGAAGTGTGTCAGTCTTGGCTCAGTGATATGCTAGCATCTTGAGTGTAGATTGTGTAAAGCCCATAGACCCAGGTTTGTGACCCAGTGCCTAGAGGGGAATGACCAAAAATAAATGAAAAGTGCTTCATCCTTTTCTTACTTCCTTAAAAATACTTCTTCCTCCCCTCCCTTTCTTTCAAAAAAGAAAACGGGAAAAGTCTCTTCTATGAATTGCTTCTGGATTTAGAATTTCAGTTCACTGTGACTACCGTCTCTGGAAGTTGGTTTTGATTTTTTCTCTATCCAGGGACTTCTCTAGGTAAAGTTTGGAACATCTGTCTCCTTTCACAGACTAGATCTTTTGCATCATCACTTAGTCTTCAGGGGGTCGCAAGCAGACACTATAGATCAAAAATTAGAAAGTGATTGTTTTGGTGGCATTTAGACTAAGATGTGGGTGATCTGGAATTTGTAAGCTGAGGGTCACACATTGTCAGTACAGTGAAGTGTGTAGAACTTTGCGCTAATCTGTGTGACCGTCACTTCATAACTCCAGCAAACTAGTCTGCTTGAGCCTCCATTGCCAACTGGGGCTCCAGGATGGAGTCAGTCAGTACCTGCTGACACAGCTAACAGGTCATGGAATACCGTCTCCATATCCAGACACCAGTCAGTACCTGCTGACACAGCTAACGGGGTTGTGGAAGACCGTCTCCATATCCAGACACCACAACACAGGAGTTTAATTCCAAGTTCAAAACAGCATTTGCACATCAGGAATCAGGTCTAGTTCTTTCCTGTCCTTCCATCCTCCATGACAATGTTTTATTCGTGTAATTGGGTCTGATTTTTTTATTTCTTACCTTCTTTGGGATTTATTTTGTCGCTTACTGTCTCTACTTGTTTGGAAGTTATACTCAGAATATACATTTAAAAAACAAATCACTAGTGTCTGCAGCATGTGTTCTTCACTTGGGTATTAAGTCAGTCAGTATCCTTGCCTTCCTGCCTACGAATATAAGTACCTTCGTATACTTTTTTAAACTTCCTCCTTTTGTTTTTTAGCTTCATGAGATACTGTTTATACTAAAAATATGTCGTTAAAAATTCTAAAACATTGTACCGCTTTCTTTGTCCTTTTAAGTTTCTTTGGGTGAAGATCTGTCGGAAAACACTATTTGGCTTGCCTGGCTCCATCTTTAGTTTGCCCTCAACCTTGAAGGACCTTTTCACTGGGTATTAAATGTGGGTTGTAGTGATTCTCTTGGAACACTGAAGATGCCACCCTCTTGTCCTCTGGCCTCCAGCTCTGCTCTTGAGAAATAAATCATCAGTGTCATGAGAATCGATATTTTTCCTCTGGCTACCTTTAAGATTTTTTGTTTATCTTGATGTGATGCATCCTATGTGTGTCTGGGTATATGTTTTTATTTATTCTGTTGGAGCGTCTCTGTGCTTCTGAAGTCTGCGGGTTGGTGCGTCTCGTTAGTTCTTGGAGAATTGCTTGTGCCTGCGTTCTCCTGTTTTAAGAGCTTCATTTGGGTTCTGGCCGGTGATGTTCCACCTTCTTCCCCAGACCTCCCGCTGCTCCAGGCTGATGCTGGGTCCTTTCCCTATCTTTCTGCTCACTGCTCTTGTCCTTGGTGGTCATCTGCCCGCACACCTGTCCATTGAACTTTCACTGTCAGGCTTGTGTTATTCATTCCTAGAAGTTCCACTGGGTTCTTTTTCACATCCTCCAGGTTATTTATAATGTATATACACACACACATATATATGTGTATTATATAAATTATAATATAATTTTTTTCTATTCTTTGCATATATTTTTAAAGTTTGTCTTTTATTTCTTTAAACATAAAAAGAATATAATCCGATAAATTCAGCATCTTAAGTCTTTCGGATCTGTTGCGGCTGAACCTTGCTTATTTTTAAACAGTGCCATCCTCCTCAGAATGTTGTTTATGGGAGCTCTGGGATGCTTAGGAGGAAGGCTCCTGTCTCGACCGCCAAGCAAGGTGGAGCTTTTGTAGGGAGAGCAGGGCTTTCCAAACTGAGTAGGAATGATTTGGAATTTCATTTCATCTTGTTTCTAAACCCTTGGGGCCGCTCGTCTTTTAGAACTCAGCTTACATTTATTTACTTTTTACTTTTAGAAAGAGCAGAGTATTTGTATTGTGTGACACCCTGTAATTGCACCTTACTATTTGCAGTAAAATAAAATGCGTCACCGCTTTAAGGAGACTAGAGTATGAGTGAGTAGCCTCTTAGCAGATCAAGTCAATTTTCTACCCTCATGTGAGTTTTGACATCAATTTTATGGGTTTCTTTTTGGAATGTTTTCTGTGCCAGTTACAACTCGCTGAGATTGTTTGAAAAAGCAAAAGTTTTCGAGCTCCTTAGATTTCAGATTTGTGGATAAGGGCTTGTGTTGCTGCTTTCGCCCTGGGCTCTCCCTTCTCTGCGGAGATTGGCCTGAAGGTGGGCAGTGGACCTCCCACCCCCACCCCGGTGCCCAGTTGTTCAGTATGGACCACCCAGGCGAAGATGGACGTGCATTCCTGGTGGATGCTGTGTTTCCTTGCCTTCTGTTTTTATAAAACGAGGCTGAGACTCAGTCACAGAGCGGGTGATGTTGGCTCGTGGAGACCACCTCTGCTAGATCTGCTTTGTCTAAGAACAGAGTGTTTGCATTTTCTTTACATTTCATAGCAATGTCAAGTTTCAAGGCCCGAAGAATATTCCAGACCACTGGGACCCCTCGGCCCTGCCAGACCCCGGCTTCAAGGTATGAGACTCAGACTCACGCAGCCTCAGGCTGGGGAGGAGGGCGTTCGTCCACATAGCTGAGCCTGAGCACCTCGTGTTTCCTCTGTCACTTAGAAGCTGCGAGGCAGGGGCTCAGGGAGGAGGGCAGACATGTGAGGAGTGGTTGGTTTTTTTCAGATCTTGGGGGATTTAAGACTGGGCGACCAGCTAGAAGATCTGTGACCCCGAGGGGAGGATGGATTATGGAGGGAGGATGATGATCTAGAAATCTCCTCGAAAGGGCAGAGATAAGGGGCTTAAGCACTGTTTAGTCAGTAAGTATTAGTTTACTAGGTGAAAAGGAAAAGAAGCCAAGGGAGGATTTGAGTATGCTGAGGGGACATGCTACGGGAAGAGTCTAGATACTAGAGACGAAAAGGAGCAGTCAATTCTACAGCCCAGTTAGGACCTGCTAGCTAATGGGAGCTGTGCTGAGTTTGACTGAGTCAGGCCAGTGTCCAAACTGCCTGTGCCTGTGGGCCACTAGAACTGACCTCTGACAGCTGGCCTCCTGCCAAGCACTGCACATGGCTTTTACAACCTGACAGTCCCTGCCTGGAGGGCTTGTCTGGTTGAGCTTACAGAGCATGCACAGACACCAGTAGCACAGGCAGGAAGTGAAAGGCTGGGCAGGTTCCCGCACCACACTCAGGTCAGGGGCAAGGTCAAGGTATTGAGTGAGGGAAGATGGCATGGAGTCCACGGGAATGATGATGGTGCTTTACAGAGGGGCTGGGAGAGCATACACGTTGTAGGGAACTGTATGGGGAAGGAGCTTGGGGTGTCGCAGATGGAGGGTGTGTGCAGACTTGGGGAGCAGGAGAGAGGTCAGGGCTGAGCTGGAGGGCCATGGCAGGGATGGTTCCTTGACAGTCTGGTCTGGGAGGGGCAGGACTAGAGGAGTTTGGTGGCCTCCAGTGAGATGTGATCCAGGAAACCAGGCTCAGAATTTGAGCTACAGGAGACCCAGGGACACTCAGAGGGACCTGCTCACTGGGTCTTTGGGGATGAGGTGGTGGTTATAGGGTTGTACTTGGGCTGGAGGAAGGGGACAGTGTAGAGGGACTTCCCAGGGATCCCCAACAGGCCGTCACTCACCAGATCTTGTGGCCCAGGATGGTTGGGAACTTTGGCAAGTGCAGGGCTCTGGGCTGTCACTCCGCCTGCTGGCTGGCTGTCCTTGATCAGGCCCCTTTTGACCATCGGGAGTGCTGCTGCTTGGAGTGAGAGGCTAGGGTGAGGCGGACTCAGCTGGGGGGACCAGTGGCCCGGCTCCTGGGTGGGTTCAGTGTGGGCGTTCACACAGTGTGAGCTTGAACCTGCTCTGACGGAATTTGCCCTCCACCGCACGGATGCTTCCACTTTACTGGCCTAAGGGCCAGTCGGCTGCCCTGTGTAGGTGCAGAGATGTGTAGGGGCATCCTCGGGACAAGATGTTAGGTGTAAGCGTCACGCGCCTGCCTCTCAGGCGGGTTTCACAGCGAACAAAAGGGAGGTGACTGAGCTGCACACCTGCCTGCCTGCCTGTTGGGCAGAGGGGGGCCTGTGAGCACATCTGGGCAGTTGGGACATTTTGTGAGCAGCCTGAGGGAAGCACTGATCATATTCTACACTTTGACAATAAAAGCCTGAAAATATTTGCCCCTTGCAGAAGATCACCCTCAGCTCATCGTCAGAAGAGTATCAGAAGATCTGGAGCCTCTTCAACCGCACGCTGCCTTTCTGTGTTGAGAAGATCGAGCGCATCCAGAACCTCGCCCTTTGGGAAGTTTACCAGTGGTGCGTGGGGCCTGCTCTCAGTCTGTGACTCTCACCCACACCCTTGGCTCCCAGAGCATCGTCCTGTTGGCCTGTTGTCCTGATGGCCAGAGAGCAGGGCCCTGGCTTTTGTGTCTGAGGAGCAGCATGTCCCTGGTACCCAGGCACTTGTCCAGGTGGGGAGGTGGCCCACAGCAGGTCACCATGGCGGGTTGGGGTCCTGCTCCTCATCTGTCCCCTCCAACTAGAGGTTGGAGCATTGTCATCGGTGATGAAATCGGGGAGTGGGAGTGGATGTCCTCCCACTCCCCAGTATCCTTGTGCTTTCCCACAAAGTGCCCAGCAGAAGCCAGGTGATGGGGAGAAAGCAGCCTGCCTTCCAAGGGCCAGTCAGCTATGGGGCTTCTGGGAGTCCTGGGGCTCAGGCTGTGGAGGGAAAGGTTTCCCCGCGCTCCTCTTTCCCTTTCCCGGCTGACTCACGACCGGAGTCTCCTGGGTCTGGATCTGCACGTCTGGTCTTATGGCACCTCTGATATAATTTTAGGCAAAAAGGGCAGATGCAGAAGAGAAATAGCGGGAAGGTGGTAGACGAGAGACAGCTGTTCCATGGCACCAGCACCAGTTTCGTGGACGCCATCTGCCAGCAGAACTTTGACTGGCGCGTGTGTGGCCTGCACGGCACGTCGTACGGCAAGGGTGAGGTGGCCAGGACCTTGTGAGCATTCGGAAGGGGGGACGGGACACCAGTGGTACCCCTACCCCACTCCTCAGTCTCCTTCCCAAGGGCGTTTGAGCACCCCCCTTAGCCTGAGGCTCTGCTTCACGGTGAGGTGGACCCCCTGAGATGGTGAGAACAGGGGGTTGAAGCCGGAGTCAGGCCCCCCCAGACTGTGCCAGTGCTGTTTGCTCAGAATTGAAATTGAGCACCTCAGATAGTCGCAAGTAAATATGTCCTCGCTGTGAGCTAGGTGGGTTGTTGGGGTAATTTTCCTTCTTGATTATTTTATTCTATTTTTTTTCAATTTATGTAATTCTTTTAATTTTTATTTTTACACATTAAAATAATCTCACATGTCAGGTTTCCCCAGTCCTCAGATATATGTCAACACACCTTGCCCTCCACCAGATCATCTCTTGGTTATTTTAAAACGTTATTTGGAATAATTTTAAACTCACAGGAAGGCTACAAGAATAATACTAAAAAAAAAAAAAGTTTCTGCATAGGTTTGACCTTGATTGGCCACTTCGGCTTTCTCACCTTTTTGCTCTGTTCTGAACCACCTAGGTCAGGTGGCATCTGTAGCTAGATTGTGCCCCTTCACTGCTAACGCTGCTCGGAACGAGGGACCGCGAGTGGAGGCCACTTGGTAGGGACGGGTCTGTAGTCACAGACCCCACTCCAGTCCTCGCCCTTGTCCGCCCACTTGAATCTGACGTGGGGATGGCCGGGCCAGGCTGGACGAGCACTTGCATGGCCTGTGCACGTGAGCGCGGGCAGCAGCTTCTACTGAGCTTTCTTTGCTGGCAGCTTCACGACCTTAGACCTGGGGCTGCCGACGTCTGCAGGCTGCTTCTGTGTGTGGAATCTCGGTCACTTTCTGCAGCAGGCTGGACGTGACATCACTTTGTGGCGGGGAAACTAAGGCTTGGGGCCTAAGTAGCAAGATGCCCAGAGACCTTTAGGGTTTGGGTGACAGATTCAGAACTTGAAAGCAGTTTTCCATGTCAGAGTTCAGCAACCTTTCTGTGGGAGGCCAGAGGAGGGAGAGGCAGTGACAGAGGAGCCTCACTGAGCGCGTGTGTGTTCTTGCAGGGAGCTACTTCGCCCGAGACGCCGCGTATTCCCACCACTACTGTAGATCCGACTCCAAGTCCCACACCATGTTCCTGGCTCGGGTGCTGGTGGGCGAGTTCATCCGAGGCAATGCCTCCTTTGTCCGACCCCCGGCCAAGGAAGGCACCCTCTTCTACGACAGCTGCGTGAACAGCTTGTCCGACCCCTCCATCTTCGTGGTCTTCGAGAAGCACCAGGCGTACCCCGAGTACGTCATCCAGTACACCACCTCCACCACAAGCCCCGCTGGGGCTTCTGCCCAGCCCCCCACCCAGCCCCCCGGGGCGCCCTCCAGCTTGCTCTCCTTGGCGTCCTTGGCCTCGTTGTTTGGCAGCCGGCAGTGAGTGAGGGGATGAACTTTTATGCCTTTCAGGCTTGTGTCTTCCTTGAAAGAACTGTTTGGGAAAGGTTTTTCTTTTTCTTTCTTTCTTTTTTTTTAACTGAAAACTTTTAATGAACTGTTTAATGTCTACTTCTTGATGAAGTTCCATTCTTAATCTCCAGCTGATAACTTTTAATGTCACTTCTGGGATGGCTTGTGAACTAACCAATGTTGATTCTAGATGAGCTCATTGCTTTTTACTAATAGGTTTAAGTTTTATTTTTTACTCTTTGGTGACTTTGCTGCTGATTGGCACCAGGCACAGTTTCCAGAGACTGTTTTATGGATTGGTTTTAATGTTTTAAGAGTTGGACTCCAGCGATGAGGTTTTCCGGGACTCTCAGGGGCGTCCGTTTTATTTCCTGCCCAAATGGCACGTCAGCCGCCGCGCAGGAAAGCCCATTGGCCTTTTGCTCCGGCTCCATTCCAGCAGCTCTGCGGCCTGCCCTGAGCATACGCCCTTGGAATTGGCCCCTGTGTCACGTTGTGGGAGCAGCTGGCTGCTGTGTGGCCACTGAGCCCTGGCGGCGGTCAGCGTCACCTGGCGGGGGAAGCAGATTCACTGAGGTGACTGCAGGAGTAGCAGCTCCGAAGGGCCCCCTGGCTCAGCCCGTGAATTCCTGTCCCTGGTCTCCTAAGCCTACTGGACACCCTCTGAATGTAGGTTTTATGTCCCCATGAGATTTGAATGCCTGTACTGCAATGTCACAACAGACTGTGGAAATTAAAGAGTATTTATCTGAAGAAGTGGGTGCGTGTTCATTCTCCAGCATCTATTTATTGAATACACCTCCAGGCAGGTGGCGATGTGACAGCCCCTGTGACTGGCTTCCTTAGGGTGGGGTGTGGATCTGACTCCCAGTCTGAAGCTGAGGGCTTGACTGGGGCCCCTTTATGCTCTAGGAGGGACCCCAGTAATATGGCCACACAATCATAGGTTTAGGTTAAATGTACAGAAGTTACACGTTTGTACTTTTTTCTTCCCCGGACCCATATTGACTATGGAGCAAAGTGTGCTGTGGACTTGGAAGGGGTGGGTTTTCTCTGTCCTCCATACACAGAGGTTTGGGGGAGTCTCCCCTGAGCATTGACTGGCTGTGATCATTACCCAAGAGCCACGGGGCTGGCAGCATGTCTGCCCTCCCTGGTGGTTATAGCTGCTGGGTTCCACTTTGGTCTTCAGCCATGTGCGTCTCCCCTGCCCCACCCCTGCCCACCGCCCCCAACACCTCTCCACTGATGTAATGAGGTGTGTCTACACAATAGGGTTCTGTCCTTAGATCCAAGGCTACTGAGTTACCCATCTTTGAAACAGGTAGGAAGTGATCTGGAATTTTCCACAGGTCAGTGTAATCAGGCCAGAGGAGAACACTTAAATGAAGCAGCTGTGACACTCCTTTCCCCACCCCAGGGCCAGTCAGTTGTTTGGAGAACAGTTTCTAGAGCCCCCAAATATGTCCCTCACACTCGAAGTCTGAAGTTTTAAATGCTGCTTTCTGTTAAGTCATTGTTCCTCTTACAATGGATTTTGGGACCATGGGATGTCAGAACCGTTGACACGGGCTTGCCTACTCCCATCTGTGAATGAGCTGACCTACCTAGCTGTTGGGAGCTGGGCGGTGGAAAACAAGAATGGTTGGTGCACTTGGGAGCGCCAGTGGGAAGAGGCAAGAAGAACCAGGATGGAGGTGAGAAACACCAGAAAAGTCAAGTGAGGCCTGGATTTGCTGTCTCGGAGATGGCGTGTTGGGAGGGTAAGTGCTTGGACTGGAAATGCGAGGGAGGGACAGTGCTGACTGGGGTGAGGGAGGGCAGGCGTTGTGACAGGAAGGAAAGCGGTCAGTCTCAGTCTTGGTGCAGAGAGGTAGTGGGATCCAGGGTGAGAGTGGGGGACAGATGTGAGGACCACAAGATGCAGCTCGAGTTCACGGGAGGACCCAGCCACTCCGCATCCCACTCCGGCTCCAGCTGGTGTTGGGCACGGGCAGTTGGATTTGAGCTGAGTTAGGGATGACGTGTTGGAACACTGGGAGGCCCGGAGACGAGTGATCCTGGCACGTGAGGAAGCCTCACCTCTGTGCCTGAAGATGATGACCCCCTGGACGGAGTGAGGGGAGTCTGGTTGGGGCTGGGGTACAAGGTGCAGATTGCTGTGTTCATCTGGGCCCTTCTGCAGGATGAGGTTCTCTGATGGCCGGGGTGGAGGGTGGGTCCAGGGTCCCCAGGAATGTAAGGTTCTCTCCTGTGAGTCGGAGCCCCAAGGCAGCGCCTGGGCCGGACCGGTGCTGGGCTAAGAGGTTGTTGCCCCCTTCCCAGGGAGGTCAGAAGAGGACTTCCAGGGAGTGCTTTGAGGGGAAGCATGGGGTGCTCTAGGCTGACGGGCAGGGCCGAACGGCAGAAATGGAAACCTGCAGTCCTTCTGAAGCAGCCTCAACCTCAAGGCGGGTCTACCTCTGGGTACCAGGCCCGCCCTCAGGTCCCTGCTGTAGTGACATCAGCCCCTCAGTGCTGCTCAGAGGAGGGGCATTTGATCTAAGTCAGCTTTCCTACCATACAGGTGAGGAAACTGAGGCACGAGGTGACAGAAAGACCAGCAACCCCCACCACATGGCCACTAACAGCAGATCTGTGCTGCAAATTCTTGATTGAATGAGCTGCTTAGCAACCCAATAATTACTTTGACTAAAGTTCGCTTCTACATTTTGATTTTTGCATCAAAATTAAGACAGGGCATTCCTTAAAAGAAGTACAGTTCTCTGCAGTGACATTGTAAAGTTGGTATCACCCTACCCTGGAAGATCAAAGATAACAAAGCTTTTGATTGAGCTTCAGATAAATGTTCTCTAAACCCTAGAAGACACCAGAAGCCGACATGGCTCATGAGCTGATGCATCAGGTGTCCCCTTCCTTCCCAAGGCCAGGAGTTCCTTAAAAACTTCAGGTTCTTGATCATTCGGTCAAAACGACTTTTTTCACTTCCATGAAGCTCATTGACAGGGGACGGTGACGCAGACATCATCGGGAAGGTCAAAACCAAGGCAGCAAACATAGTTATTAAGCATTTAGGTAATGTTGCAGAATTAACCTCATACACACACACCAGGCCCACTTTCAATGGTGTCAGTGACATTTTTTCCAAAAATCTGAATTTCTACAGAAGGATTTTCTCAGAATTTGGGGTGTCGTCAATACTGCTGGTGTCCACGTGAGACAATCTTGATGTAGACGCCGTTTTTGGGGCCCAGGGCAGATTTGGATTCTAGCTGCAGTGGTACCTAAAGTAGAGAAAATGGAAATGTTTGTCACAGTTAATTATATTGATGGGAAATGTCCTCAGAACTGGGCCTGAGGCAGGGCTGGGGCACTTGTGTGCCAAGGGGCAGTTGGGCCAGGCGGGACCTTGAGAAACCAGCGACGCCTCTCAAGTTTGGGGCCCCTTCCTGGGCTAGTAAAACAAGGCAGGCATTTGCCCCCACGTTTATCCTCCCGATAAGCTCGTGGAAAAGGTGGTGGCAGTGGGCTGAGTGACTGAATGAGCGCCGGCCACGTGCGGGCACTAAGCTGCTGCCAGAGGGTCTAACAATGAATGACAGCCTTGTTTTCAGTCCTCATGGGGTCTGCAGTCCAACTGTGTGACCGCAGGCAAGTTGCTTGACCTCTGCGCTTCCTTTTAGTCTCTCATCTGAAGATGGGAAGAAGAAAGCTTATTCTGCAGGGTTACGGGGTTCTCGGCAGGAGAGGGAGTCACAGCCCTGCTGTAAGATGATGGTGGTGGTGGTGGCAGCCGGCAGGTCCAGGGCATGTGTCAGGGGCTTAGTTAAGTGCTTACATGACTCAATCTTCAGGCAACATGAAGAGGTCGGAGGTGTTACCACCCTCTTACAGATGAAGAAGCTGAGGCCAAAAGAGAATAAGGGACTTGCCCTACTCACACTCAGGGACACCAGGACTGCCTGCTTGGGACAGAACTGGGGTGAGGCACACCCCAAGCCCGGAGCAACTGGCTCCCCTACGTCTGGAGCAGGCCCACCTGAGTCCGGGAAGGCTCACCTGCGTCTCCGCGCAGGCTTCGAACCGGAACTTGCGGAGGATGTGGAGCAGCGTCAGCTTGACCTCCAGGAGCCCTAGGCGCACCCCCAGGCAGCTCCGGGGCCCCGCCCCGAAGGGCAGGTAAGTAAAGGGCCGTCTGCGCCGCTGGGCCTCTGGGGTGAACCTGTGGGGCAGCGCAGTCAGAGGTGGGACCCCTGCCTCCCTCCACGGGTCTCTAGCCGCTCGGTCTGCCAAGGAACCCCTTCACCTGAGACCAAGTCCCTCCCGCGTGGGGCCTAAACCCCACCTGGGTCAACAGATCCACCTCCTAACCCGTGGGCTTCTTGCAAAGCCGTAGAGGCACTGCAAAAATAAAGGAGTCACCCGGGACGCCCCGATGCCCTCCCTGCCTCTCCTGAAGCGCGCCGGGCCTAGTTGGCCGCCTGCAGGCTCGGGCTAATGCAGGTGACCCTCAAGCCGCAGCCTTCGCCGGCGCCCAGGGCGCAATGCTCCCACCGTCCAGCAGGTGGCGCCAGCCCGCAGCCTGGTCCCCGGCAGTCACGCCGCCTGTCGCATCAGCGACACCCCTGGAAGCGAGTGCTCCGCGGTCTCCCCCCTCACGCTGGCCTTTCTGGTTTAAGTTTTCCAGTGGAACCACTGGGGCCTGCGGCGTTGCAGCCGTGATCCTCCAGTTGCCCATCTGCTGCCACGTTGCTCTGTGGCGGTTCGCGTAAGAGGGGCTCACCCACCTCTCCGGGTCGAAGGCCTCGGGGCTCGGCCAGAGCTCAGGGTCGTGGTGCAGGGCTCCCACAGCCGTCTCCAGCACGGCGCCCCTGGGGATGCGCTGCCCCAGCACTTCGCAGTCCTGCCTCGCCTCCCGCGTGAACCTGGGGCACACAAGGTCACCCGCCCCGATCGGAAGGGCAGCGTCCCATGGGAGCCGAGTCTCTGTCTCTGGGTCTTTCCAGGTTGACCGCGATGATGACCAAGCCCCTAACCCCATTAACCCTTTACTGCCCGCCCCTCAATCTGGGCTCTTTAGAGTTTCCGGGCCTTGGTGAAACCATGCTCACCCAGCAGAGCATCCATCAGGTTGGATAAACCTGAAGACCCCCTGATGTCTGGGGGTGGAGTGCACTGGTGCCTTTGGGGGCCTATTTATTTCAGGTGGGAGCTTGCAGAGTTAGCCCGCCCCCACGCTCTGCCTCATCTTCCCATGCAGTCAAACCTCTTGAAGTCGCCTTCCCCACCCCTGGGTTTGAACACGTTTCCCCATTCATTGTCCAGGTCACTGTGGGTCACTTCTAGAGAGGAAAACCGGTCAAATTGTTTCTTTTACCGAATGTTATCATTCTCATTTATGTTTATCTTTAAAGGCTAGACTAAACATGGTTACAGATGAACATAACATTTCTGGAAAAACGCCGTTTTTACCATTATCTCCTCTAAGGGATGGGCCTGGGGCGGAAGATGGCAGCTAGTCAGGGGTGTCAACTTTTATTGTAGGTCCTTGTGTACTTACTAACTTAAAAAAAAAAAAATTAAAGGAAAGGCACAGGCAGGAATGAGGGCAAGTAGGCAGGCGGCAGGAAGAGAGAGGAGGAAGAAGCGTTTATTTCTTTAATTGTTCATCTTGGTTGTCCTCCCACCACTGCACCCTCCACTCTAGGTGTCGAACCTGAGTGGTTCGTATGTGAACTGTGCTGAATGGAGGCCACAGACTAAGACGCTAAGTTACCAGTGTGCACTTTTTTAAAAAAAAATTTAAGTATATTATTCTGGTAATATAAATGATTATTTAAAGAATTAAAAATAATAATCTCTGCTATCTTTTACTTCAAGCTGCAGGACTAGGCGTCCCTAAATATCCTTGTGGAGATAAAATGACATTAACTACTGTTATACCTTGTTCTCGCTTATAAAGGAAATTAAGAGCACCACACTGTTCCTTGCATCCTCATCACCATTATGAGCCTTTAATGTAAGAGTCAGGAACATGAAAGGCCGGGACCGGGGACACCCATTCTGGTCCAAAGCTACTCATGCAATTAACATGTGCTCGGGGCTCGTAGCCAAACCCACGTGCTAACATCAGGGCTGGCAGGTAGCAGCTCTGATGTACGCACCCCAGTTCTAGAGGGATCGATTAAGACTCTGATGGTTTCCGTTTGGAATATAATTTTGAGAGGCCCTAAATCATCCAGTGTCTCTTTTAAAAATGGCTTACATGGCCCATTCGTAGAAATGCCAAGTGGACCTATGACAGAGAGTTAAATGCATTGTGCATCTGTTTCTAGAACCTGAAATCTGGCCATTGTTTTGCTCTCTAAGGGTTGGGGAACCTGAGTTAAGACCCCAGGCTCCAGGAGATGCCTTGTCTGGGGGCATATAAAAGAGGCAGAGGTGCTGATCTCTGCTCTCAGGGTGCAGAGAGTGAGAGATTCTGCGGTGTGATGGGAAGGTGTCCAAGAAGACAATGTGAAGTTCAGTTACTGTGAAAAGTGCTGGGGGAGGAGAGGCGGGAGGAACCGGGAAGGTGGCCCCGTCAGAGCTCCTGGGGCTGAAGGCTGGATTGGAACTTGGAGGAGGGGTCAGGTATGTGTTACTGGAAGGCAGGGAGAGCATCCCAGGCTTGGCTCCCCCATAACCGCCCAAACATCAACTCCAAGGGCAAGGGTTTAATCTGTCCTGTATATGGTTGATTTCCAGAGTGTGGCCCAGAATAGATGCTCAATAAATAGTTGTCGAATGAATGAGTGAGTGAATGAATGAACAGGAAAGGTGGGGGCCGCAAGATCGTTCAGGGCTGGGAGGCCGGGGCAGGTGGGGTGTGGGGAAGGCTGTGTGAAGGAGAGGACTGAGGCTCTGAGAAGGCTCTGCACCGATGTGGACCGCAAGGTACCTATGTCCGGGAAACCCGGGGCTCGGCCTGGCCCTCCAGGAGCTTGAGTCTAGCCTCAGTGACATTGCAGGTGCTGACAGGCTGTAGGGACCCCAAACGGTGATCCTGAGAGGTCCCGGGGGCAGGGCTGGGGCCGCGGGCGTACCTGAAAGCCGGTGGGTACATCCGAAGGGTCTCCGCAATCACCATGTCCAGATAAGGCAGGCCTTTCTGGAGGCTGCAGTACTCAGGGGCCGGCTGGCGGTGACAAAGGAAGAGAGTCGACTTAGAGATGCAGCGTTCCATGCTTAAGAGGCCTACTCCAAGCAGTAAACCCCTCGGTGGAAACCCCACAAAATGAAGTCACCCCAGGTGGCATTAGATCGGCCTTCTGCTCGGCTCGTTCTGTGGTGCTTGTTTCCTGATCTTCTAAAGTGCTGATGGCAAACAGGGCCTGCTGGGATGTGGGGGTCTCCGAGGGCGCCACAGAGAATTTGCACAGCAGCCAAACCCTTCCTGAGAGCGGGGGCGTGCGCCACTTTTTTTAAAAGCAGGAATGAAGTCAGGCAGGCAGGCAGGAAGATAGAGGAGGAAGACGCATCTTTATTTATTTTATTTTCTTGTGCATCTTTGGTTGTTTCCCAGCCCTGGGGCCACCCTGACCCAGGTCCTTAGGCTGCATGTGGACGACGCCCTGTGGCCTTATCCACTAGGCCACCAGGGGGTGCCTGTAGGCCTCGCCTTGCACAGATGCCCACTTGTTTAGTCCCCCCAGCGAGCTGATGAGCCAGCCCGTCTCCCATCTCCCGGGTGAGGGCCTGGGCTCACGGCAGGCATCACAGATGTAGTGAAGGCACATCGTAAAGTTACAAAGCAAACATTTTGTGTAAGGTTGGAAACCTATAAAGGACTAATAGTAACCAAAAGCCAAAAGGTTCACTACAAATCACACCATAAGAAAAGAAACTCAGAAACATGTACATAAACAGACAAAATCTAGAAAAGACACAAGTGGTGATGATGAAAAGTACAAATCAAATCAGTGTGATTCTGTGTTTCACTCAGTGGGTTCGAAAGATGGGAATGTCAGTTAGGCCTGCGGGTAAAGGTGTGGGGGACACAGCTCCAGCTCTGTGACAGGGAATCCTGGAATCCCCTGATGGCATCCCCTGGAGCCACAGTCAGCACCCAGCCCGCCTGGGGAGGAGGCATGTATTTGATGGGGAGCTGGTTGCAAAGCCAGGCACCCCGAGAGGCCTGCTTGCCATTTGGCTGCTTTCCCCCAAGAACCCTGGAGTGACTGATCCCCTGGGTCCCCGACAGCCTAAGAGTCCTCCTGTGAGGACTTGCTTTCTTCTGCCCTCCCCGCCCAGAGCAGCAGGGGGCAGCACCAAGCGAGCCCACCCACAGCCCCAGCTCCCCCAGGTGGGCTTCCCATGGCTTGCCCCTGCTGCAGGGAGCCCACCATCCCTGCAGTGGCCTCAGGCTGCCCTGCCCGGCCTCTAACCCCGTGGTTCTGAGAGGGAGCAACTTAGAGATGCAGATATGGGGCCACCACAGAGCAGAACATCCCCGGCAAGGCTGGGACCAGGCCAGCTCTGTGTGGTTGGGTATGATCAGCATGAGGAGGACATCGAGGCCAGAGGGCTGGAGCAGAAGTGGGGACAGAAGGGGACAGAGGGGAGAGGGGAGGAAGATGGGGTCAGGACAGGAGGAGTCTCAAGTCCATGGTAAATCTTCGCGCTAGTCTCTATGATCAGCCAGTCCATAGATGTGGCCTTTGATTGTCACCCACAGCAGAACTGTGTGTAAAAAGTCACGCTGCGGAAGACAGGTGTGGGCTGACATTTGTGGATCTGGAAGGAGAGGGAGGTGTTCTTGCTTTGTAGTAACATATAGAAAGGGTAGCTGGTTTCCCTGCTCTCTCCCATTGTCACTTCTGGGAACAGTCCCTTCAGCAGGGCATCTCCTGACCCCACATGTACACTCCCCGCCCCCAGGCTACCAGGGCGGGTGCAGGAGGCGGTGACCAGTCGTGCCCTGTGCTTATGCTTCAAGGGACAGTGAACGGGCAGGGAAGTACGCACCCGTCCCCGACTCACGCCTGTCCCCCCTCCCCTCCCGCTGCCTCCCCAGGAGATTCTCATCTGCCTGCTCTGTCCCTGGTTCCGCGCCTCCCCACCTGGCTGACCCAGGCACTGGGAAGGTGATAAGGGGTGTGCGTCTGGAAGCACCCCCGGGGTGGGGGGCATGGCGGCGCGCGTCCCCACTTGGACTGGCTGGAGGCTGCATCTTGGCTGGGCAATCCTGGCCCCTCCGGCGCTGGTGCCAGTGTGTCCTGGCACAGAGGTTTTGAGATCTGGGGGAATCGTAGTCTGCTGCGAGTTTGGAGGATTGGCGTGTGGTAGGAAGGGGCCTGCCTCAACTTCCCTAGACCCAGCCCCAGGCCGGCCAAGTGCGGGGGTCTGGTGGCTGGTGTATGTGGGGGTGCGGGGCCCGCTGGTACCAGTGAGGGCCTGACTCCCTCCGCTGCCCGCCCAGCCTCTCATGCCTGGGGGTGTACCCTCTCGGTGGGGGAGCCTGGGGTGTCCTCCCCTCCTCCCAGTCTTTATGGTTTGTCTTTGTTTGTCTCTGAAGACCTGAAGGTCAAAACACACCTCGTGTCATCTTCGTGTGAGTTAAATGCTCTGATCTTTATACGCACCAGCAGCATTGCCAGAGACGAAGATAAGTGGTAGAAGTCATCGTCATCTTTAAACGTTGAGATTTTTCTCTGCTTAGGACATGAAACAGAAAACGCCAACCGCTGACAAGCCGGGAGGCCGCGGAGAAAGGAAGGCTTCCACAATGGCATGTCCCCTGATGTTTGACTCAGGGGGCCCACGTTTTCATTTTGCCTCGTAGTGTGGGCCTCTGACCCAAGCCAGTCAGTCTGGACATTGGGATCCAGGGCAGAGAGGAAGGAGTTTTTCTGCAGGGGGTCGAAGCAGCAGCTGGTGAGCCAGGACCTGCTGGAGCCTCGTTCTGCCTGGCAGCTAATAACCAGGGAGGAAACGAATTAGATGTACGGGGGAAGCAGAGGCATTTCCCTGGGGCGCCCTGGACTTCCGGTTCAGTCTGCCCACTGCTCCTGGGAGCAGCTCTGTGGTGGGCAGCTCCGTGCCCTCCCAGCAAGTTCTCTTTGGCCTAAGTTAGCAGCAGCTGGACCTCCGTTACCTGCAGTCATGGGAGACTTAGCCAATGCAGAGAAAAGCAAGCAACAGTGGTAGTGAGCACCAGCTCACAGAGCTGTTCCACAGGGACAGGTGCGGGAGCGGTGTCCCTAGGGATGGATAGTGTTCCTTCTCCAAATGATGTCGGAAGGCTTGGAAGCAGCCGGCATTTGTCAAAGGCGGCATTTAAAGGCAGGCTGGGAGCATGTTGTGTTCCATTTCTTCTTTCCTTGGATCAGCTTTGGTGCCTGAATTTTGGCTCAAGATACACAGCTTAATGTAGACTTGGCCCAACAGTTCTTCATGTGGCTGAAAGCAACGGGACACATTTTATTTATATGGATGCCAGGGCCTGCCCGCTGGGACTGAGCTGAGGCCTGGGCACCAGTTCTTTTAAAGCCCCTCTTAGCCATTCTAATGTGCAGCCAGGATGGGGGAGAGTTTCTGCTGGTCTGGGACCCCGGGAGAGGAGTGGATGGATGAGATGGAGGTGGTTCGGACCTCGGAGTTTTAATAAAAACCACGGAGATAACACCATTCAAGTCTCCACCTGCAGAGCCCTCTGCCCGCCTGTGGGACCTTGCTTTGCCTCATCAGGGACAAAAGGGTCCTGGGCCAATCCTGCCAGCAGAGGGCAGCACGTGTATGGCAAATGGGGCTCCCCTGCCAGGCTCCGCAGAAGGCCAGCGGAACCCCGAAGTGACCTTCGGCATCATGAATCCAAATTCTTCACGCTGGCGACAAGAGAAATAAGATCCAGAGAGGGGAGCTGGGCATCCAGTCACACAGAGAGGCGGCATGAAATGAAAACCGCGGTGCTGGAATTCATTTACAGGCGCTCCTCGCACAGCCGCTGTCGTCAGGTCCTGGCTCAGCCCCGGGAGGCGTCTCTGCTCTGCGGGAAACGGGTCTCCAAGCAAATCATCGTGTTGGCTGTGGAAGGTTCTGGGACGCGCTCCGGAGGAAGGGGAGCTAGACCCCTTGGGCGCGCATTCATGTGTGTTCACTCAGTACATAGAGCTGGTGCGTGACTCCGCCCCGACTGTCTAGGCACAGGGGACACGCTTTCCAGACACACTGACTCTCCCTGCCCTCTGGGGCGTGCAGTCTGTCTCAGGGCGCGGGCCCGCGGTGGGGGTGCAGAGGCAAGCGCCTGGTGCCTGGGACATAGACCCGGGGATGCCGGAGGCTGGCAGGAGGAAGCCCTGTGGAGACTGGGATCTTCATGATGAGCAAGAGTAATGCAGTGAGTCTGCTCTTTGGGACACTGGTTCAAACCAACCAACCTTTAAAAATGTATGTGGACACTCCCTGGTGGAGCAGTGGTTAAGTCTGCGCCTCTGGCTGGTGCAGCCCACAGACATTCCAAGGACCTGGGTTCGAGACCCAGGGTAGTGGCAGGAACCACCAAAATAAATAATTTTTTTTTTAAGTGCTTCCTCCTCCTCTTCCTTCCTTCCTTGAAAAAATGCTTCTGGTGCGCCCTGGTGGAGTTGCAGTTAGGTTCGCTGCTTGTGGCTGAGTGCAGTCCACATACATCGCGAGGATCCGGGTCCGCAGTCTCCAGAAGGGGGCGGGGGAGCCAAGATGAACAGTTAAATAAAAATACTTTTTCCTCCTTTTTATTCCTGCCTGCCTGCCTACTCCACCTTCATTTCTGCCTGAACTTTGCTTAAAAAAAAAAAAAAAAAAAAAAAAAAAGCAGAAGACATTTTAAAAAACAAAGCAAAACAAAACAATCAATCACAAAAACCTTGAGCCCTCATGGGCTATTTGATGTGCTTAGGAAATTAAAATTCATTTTGTTTTTAGTGTGATGATGCTCTTATGGTCAAGTCGTAGAAAAAGAGCCCTTTTCTTTTATAGACGGGAGAATGACCTGTGCGCAGATGGCAGGAGAGGAGGGCTAGATTTCACAGAAATTGGAAGTGGGGGAGGGTAGGAAAATCCGTGAACCAATCTGGTCCTCAGTCAATGCTGTGGAAACTCGTGGGGACTGGGTTTCACCTCCTCATCTGTCCACAGTAGGTAGGTTGAAGTTTCCCATCATGAAAAGTGAAAATACTAAATGGAAGCTTAAATAACAATAGTGCGTGAATGACCTATGCAGAGAAAACGGTTCTGCCAGGGGGGCTGAGTGAGGCTTGGAGCCGGGACAGACACTCTCTGATGGGCAGAGGCTTCCCACACAGGGCCACCCTGGGTCACTCAGAAGGAGCCACTGGTGGTGGGTGGGGCACGCGGTGGCCGAGGGCCGTCAGAAATGGGACGGAGCTGGTGGTTGCGTTGCATGATGGCTAAGGCTTTTCTCTGGCTCTAGGAAAAACTGGCAAACTGAAAATGTTGGGAGTGTGGGGCGCTAGAATTCATGTCAAGTTAAAAAGAGAAAGGCCAGGATGTTTAGTCAGAATATGTTTTTCTTTTTTAAAGAGAGGAAGGAAGAAGAGGAAGCTTTTTTTTTTTTTTTTGTCTAAAGGAAAGGGGAAGGCAAGTAAGCAGAGAGGCAGGAAGAGACAGGAGGAAGAAACACTTTATTTTTCAGTTGTTCATTCTGGTTGTTCCTTCTGGACTCAGGACTCAAACCCAGGTCCTTGGGATGTTTGTGGACTGTACCTGGCCAGAGGTGGTGGTTCTGACTGCTCCTCCACCAGGGTGCCCCTGAAACATTTTTAAAGTAAGGACAGAAGGAAGAGGAGGAAGAAGCACTTTAAAATTATTTATTTATTTATTCTGCTGGTTCCCCCTGGTCCTGGGTCTCTAACCCAGGTCCTTGGGCTTTATGTTGTCTCCTCCCCAGTCACCGACTTAGCACCTGAGCCACCACGGCATGCCTGGAATGTGCTTTATCTTGGGAAAAACAGCTGGCCAGCTCACCCCAAACATTTAAAATGGAAGCGGGCTGGGAGCTTGACTGTGTGAGGGCCAACAGGGTCTGTTTGACCTGGAGTAGTATCAAGACAACTGGGGGTCTGAGCAGAATATTCCCTTATTTCAAAACAGGAAGCTCTTTCAGTATCGGTATTTCCAAAAGATAATGCTAAAAAGTGATTCCCCAAGGTTTTCCTTTGGGAGGACTCCCTAAATCAAGTTCTTCCATGCATACCCAACAAGCATGGCCCTGTAGTCTCTCTCCTTGACCTAGGTGACCAAAGCCATGTCTCGGGGAGGTCGCCAGGTTAACTAGGGTATCATCCTGGCTGTGCTGCTGAGGCCTGCTCCAGTAGCCAAGGTCATTTCGGCTGTAGGTTGGGGTCACGCCCTTTCCCCACAACCTCACAGAGACGGGCCAACGCATTGATGGCCAAAGGGTCTTTAGAAACTGGAACAAACCAAAAAGGCAGCTAGAACTTCTGTCTGAGCACATTCAGAGGCAGGGAGTTCATTTCATCACGCGGCCTTCTGTTCTCCGTGTTAAACTACTCTACAAGGAACGTCCAGCAGAAAGCAATTCTGAGAGCCTATAGAATTTATCTCAGTAGGGACTTATTTCATAAAATAACTGTTCTTCGAGGATTGAACAGAAGCATGAAGTAGGAATTAATATTTAATGTTGAGAGATATTGATTAAATATTTAATTATTAAATATCAGGAAAAGAGAAATTAAAAAATAGACTGAATCTTTGCCTGGTGGTTTGTATTCTCAGTCCCAAGCTCCTGAATTTTCTGTGTTTTTTTTTTCTGTGTTTGATTTTCCAGTGGAAAGTAACTTTAATTTCATCTATAAGGTTCTCGGTCTCTTCCTTTTTTTTTTTTTTTTAAAGGAAAGGTGTGGGCAGGAATGAAGGCGAGAAGGCAGGCAGGCAGGAAGAGAGGGGGAGGAAGCATTTCATTTACTTTTATTTAGTTTTTCATCTTAGTTGCTCCTTGGGCCCTGGGATGTGAACCTCGGTCCTTGGGATAGATGCGGACTGGGCTTGGCCAGAGGTGACTGACATAACAGCTGCTCCACCTACTCCACCAGGATGCTCTGTCTCTTCCTCCTTCTGTCATATAGTTTAGGCTCTGTAAACTGCAAACCAATATTTAAATGTCATAGATAAATCTGATGATTAAGGGAACTCTCGGACATCCAGGGAGACATTCTTTCCAATAAGGAATAATATTCTTGCCTCTTATGCTTGCTTCGCTACATTTAGATTTTTGTGTCCCATTTTCTCTGAAAACTAGACACACACAGAATCACTCACACCTACACACACACACCACACACTGAGTATGTACAGTATATGATGTGGAGTATAAATGAGAAAAAAGAAAATAGAAATGTCATTGCTCTCAACAAATGTTTTCCTGGAGATTCAGAGACCTAATAGAAAAATGAGTATTTTTCTATTTTGCTAAATAAAAAAAAAAATAGAAGCGGTGCCACCTCCATTTGTCCCTGCCAAGCAGCAGCAACAGCGGCATTATGTAGGGCAGTGGGGCTCGGACTCCTACTCTTCGAAGTGGGCTGCGGGGCCCGGCCCGGCCCGGAGGAGCGGGGAGGTCAAAATCCTTCCAGACGCCACCTTCAGGCACCGGAGCAGCCAGGGCAACGAAGGTGGCCCAAGAATAAAGATTTTCATTTGTGCTCATCTCCAGGGAACAGAAGACTCTCCCCTCCCTCCCCTCCTTAGCTCCCTTTCCTTTGTACATTTACAGAAGAATAACATGCCTATAGATACAAAACGACACAGATACGCCCGTGGAGCTAAATGAAATTCCACCGAGGAAAAGCCCTGCGTAACCAGCGTCCAGATCAAGTCCGGTATCCTGAGCATCGCTGTGACCCCCTGCAGCTCGAGTCCCCCAAGAATAATCACCATCCTCACTGCAAACACAAGAAATTACCTTTGCCTGGAAACACTTTCTGTCTTTCCCTGGACTATCCAGCAGGGAGGCTTTTCCATAGGCCTCTTGTCCTCAGCAGGGCCCCTGCGCCCCTGCGCCGGTGGCGGCAGCGTGCCTGCCCTCCGTGCGGGGCACCTGACCGCTGCCCCTTTCTGTCTCTGGACACTGGCGCTGTGGCCGTTTGGGGCCACAGCCTCTACATTCTTCATACGACTGTTGGCCACCATACGCACACATTTCTGTCGGGCGTCTACCTAGAGAGGAATTGTTGGGTCTTGGGGACCTGTATGCTTAGCTTTGGTAGATTGCAAACCGTTTCTCTCATCGGTCATGGAACTGCCTAGAACTCTAACCGTGCACCAGCTGAGAAACAGCATGTCGACGGCTCAGCTCCTCTGGAGTCACGGTGGGCTCCTGCCCCTCCAATACCCTGAAGACCAGACTCTCTCTCTGCTCCAGGAAGGGTAAGAGGGAAGTAGTGTGTTACTTTATTTCTTCCCAGAGTGTGGCTGTGTGTGCTGGGTGGGGGGCTAGGAACAAAGAAGACACAGCTAATTACCTAATTAAAAAAAATTATCCCAATTATCAGACACAAGCATAAAGCACATCCCAAAAGCTATGAGATTCGAGTCTTGGATGATCTGCTGCTAATATTTAGGATTCTGTTCTCTCCAGCAACATGGGTCATTCACAGTTGATGGGCTGTCCTGTTGAAAGAAATAAGCCCTCACAGAAATGCTAGTCAAACCGCCCCCCACACTGCCCTGAGGAGAGGCTGGATTGTGTGCCAGGCACGGAGGAAGCTTTGTGCTTGCAGGAGCCCCGCGGGAGCCACAGTACACGTGGAACAAGCCGCAGAAGCTTCACCGCGTCGGGGAGAGGAGGTTAAGCAGAGATAAGATACAGCCCCTGCCCAGCGACTTGTGTATTTGAAAAGCATTTGCTCGTTCATTCGAAGATTTATTATTATGGTAATAGGGAGCCTCTGAAGGTTTTTGATGAGTCCAGGCTACAAAATGAGCCTGGTGTTATGCGATCAGTGACACGCTGGAGGGGTGGAAGAGCTGGCACAGAGGCAGGCAGGGGACGATGGTGATAGCCCCGGCAGAAGAGTTCTGAAGTGTCAGCTGTCGGGGTGGACAAAGGGGTTGAAAGAGAGAAGCAATATAAGCAGTGATCCTGTTTCCACTGCTTTTTACCGATGGGGTGGGGGTGCCCAGAAAGGCTCAGTGTTAGCTGATCCAGTTTGGACACAGGAATAGGTATGGTTTTAAAAGCTCCCTTGCGGATTGTCGTCACGGATCCAGAGAAGAGACAAAGACTCTGGATCAGAATCATTGTAGCAAAGGGACACTTGCCAGGGCCGGTGAGCCTTGGCTGGAGGGGCCAGGGGATGAGCAGATGAAGGTGGTTTTCAGGCTTCATTCCTTGTGGCCGAAAGAAAGTTGGAAACAACAGGACCCCGTGGGGCTGCCGCCTCCTTGAGGAGCTCAACCTGAGCAGGCTGTTGGGGCCCAGGAGGAGAGCTGCCTACTCCAGCGTGGCTGCTTCCTCTGGGGGCCGGGTAGAAAGAAGAGTCCTGGGCTGCCCAGGGAAAGTGGCGGGGGGCCCAGGAAGGAGGCATTATAGGGAAGGATTTTCAGATGACCAGGACTTACCCAGGAGACGGGCAAGCCCAGACCACTGGAGACAGGTGTCAGAAAAGGTTGCTGTGGGGGGTATTCTTGACCCCTTGCCAATAGGAGGTGGGCGTGGGGGACCCCACGGCGTCTTTCACATCTGAGATGGTCTCATGCACCATTGCCCCTCCCAGGGACTGCCTGTGACATGATCAGGTCCTGGGTCACTCTGCCAGGCTGAGTAAATGTCACGCAAGGTGTGGACAGGTCAGCTCGCATTCTTCCCACGCCTGTGCGCATCCCGGAGTAATTATCTCACAGTGGAGCCCCCCACTTACTGTTGGGGGAAAAGGTAAACAAAGATAAGAGCTTTAAGCACTGGATTTTATTTTTTCTTATCCATTCCACTGGCCGAAAAGCAACTGCAAGTTGCTTTTAGAAGGCTGGGTCCCAGACCCCTCCCCAACCACCGGTTTCCTGCCTCTTCCTTCCCGCCCGTGCTCAGAGCACAGCCTGGCTGACCACCGATAGATGTCTTTGTGAAATCCAGGAGTCTTGAGTCTGCCTGCCTGATGTTTATAAAAATGGATCATCTGAGGGCCTGGGAGAAAGGGCCATTTCCTCTGATAACTAGCCCTGCTCACCATCCCTGCAGCTGCCATTTCTACCCAAATATTTACCCAAATGTCCTCCCGGGCAGGGCCCTTGGCTTCCATCCCACACTGACTGCCATTAGGTGAGACGCTCCCTGGGGAAGGAGGCACATTTTCAGCAGCGCACCTTACAATTTATTTACAAAGATCTCCCCCCCACCCCCACCCCGTGCCTGGGAATCTATAATTGAGCAGCTCTCTTTTCTATGCAGGTTAAATCCCTTTGCAACCAACCCCAAGAACCTGTAGAAATCCTTTTGTTGGCTTGGAATTCTGTTGTATTGAATATTGTTTGAAATAAATGAGCCATTGTCTGGGCTGAGAATTTTCTGGTTAGATAGAGATCTCCACTGTGATGCAATTTATTGGAGCAGGATTTTTTTTTCCCCCAGCTCATTTTAAATTCCCTCTTGACTGCTCAGTCCATTTTCACATCTCTGGATAAGAGTGGGAAGGCGAGGCCCAAGCGAGAAAAAAATAGAAAAGGAAAAGAGTCTCCTTTGCCTGAGAAGGATGTCCAGAGGCCAGCATGGCATCGAGTAAAGGGTTATAACCAGTTCTGAGAAGTCAGCTTCATCTGCTGGTCAGTTCAGGGCAGGGGGTCAGACCCAGGCTCCATGAGAGATCAGTCAGAAGAGAATAAAAAGAAAAGAGCAGAGAGGAGCAGTGACATGAGTCCTTTCCTCTCACTGGATAGATAAGGAACCACAACCCAGTCCTGCCCTCACAAAAAAATCCCACTAGACCAGCTAAGCTTTAAAATATACTCAACCCTGGTTAAGAGTACGCTTTTGAAGTTAAAAAGAAAACGTCTAAGAGGCAATGAGCGTTTTTTCTCTTTGTGCAGTTTTGTGATTATGAATTTCACACTCGGTGGGTAGCGTTCTACATGGAGATAGGGACCCATCAGATTTAACTGGAAGACAGTGGTTATTAAGCCCCACCAAAACTCAGTTTGCTTATCTGGAAAATGGGCACCTTAAAGGGTTGTAGGGAAGATTCCCAGGCAGTTGGTCTCTCTTAAAAAGCTCAGTTTGTAATTTTGCTTGGGGACATGTGGGGAGGAGAATTAAATGTCACATATGACCATTGCTAAAAGTGCTGACACCCTGTGAGGACTTGGTAGCTGTGAGCATGGGAATGTCCCAGGAGAGATGGAAGCAACTGGGCCAAAGAGAAGAATTCAGTCAGGGCTACCCTGGGAGGTGCCGGCAAGAAGTTCCCACTCCTATCGTCAGAGGAGGATGGAAGATGCTAGAAGATGACCCTAGAAGATGTGGCAGGGGCTGCAGCTTAGCTCCAGAGCCCAGCCTCACGTCTGTCCCACTCCTGGGGCAAGAAGGAGGTCGGGCCACTCATAGTCACAGTATGTACCAGGACCTGCTGCTCCCATGACACCTGGCCCTGACGCAGTCCTTCCTGAACCTGAGAAGGGGTGTGTGGCAGGGAGAGGGCTCCCTGGGAACTCCTGCATCACTCAATGCACCCCAGTGAGTGGGCCCTGGTACTGCAGGTACCAGGGCACAGGGGGCTGGCCTGGACTGGGGGTCACCAGGCTTCTCTGCTGTGTCCTTAAATGAATGTGGCTTTCTGACCTAGGTGACTATTAACCCAGAGCCTCAAGAGTGAGTGAGGGACTCCATTCTGCAGAGCCTGAGAGCACTGCTCACTCAGGGCCCTTCCCAGCAAGCACCCCTCGCAGCCAGGCCCCACACGTCTTCCACTTTCCAGTCCTGTCCTCTGAGAGACTCTTTGTCACATGCTCCCTCTGGGTGGAAACCTCTGAGTTTGCACAGAGTTGATAACTTCCTGGGCCAAGAGCTGAGCCTGGGCCTCCCTGGTGTCTGGTCTGCTCCTCACGAGGGCCCGGGGACAAGGTTTCCAGGCAAGTGTAGCTTTTTCCCCTCTTCTGCAGCTGGTGGCTCCTGGTCAAAGGGATTCCTTGGACCTCCTCAGTGATGATGCGGAGTGAAAACGGGCCCAGAGAAATGGCTTCCTGACAGCTAAGGACCCTTGTACACAGAAAAGTGCTCCCCGCTTTTCTGAGGAGCCGAAGGGGTGGGTTTGGATAAATGAGAACGAGGTTCTTAGGAAGGAAAGATTTTCAGTTCTCTTTTTGGGATTTTTGAAGCTCAGTTTGAGTGGGAGGGGGCTTACTGAATTGTGGAGAGAGTAGGCCTCAGAGCCCATTTCTGCTCAAAGACGCTGAAGTGCTGAAGCTGTGCGCTTGCGTGGGGTCTGCTGGGGACAGGTGGGGCTGCAGGTGCCGGAGGGTGCTGCCGAGGCCCAGGCGGCAGGGGTGCAGCCAGCTGGCCAGCAGGTGTCCCCATGGGCCTCGCAGCAGGATGGGGAAGGCCCTTCCCCCAGATTATCAAAGCAGGAGCAGAGGGCTGTCTCCTGAGACATGAGGGGGTAATGGCTACTCCACGCCACCCTCTTCCCATGTCTCCCCAGAGCCCCCAAGCCTTCAAGGCGGAGAGAGTGTCAGAGAGGCTTCCCCGTGAGTGAGACACACACTGTCTCTCATACAAGAGAGGGGCTTCTGGACAGAGGAGGCTGAGTGCACTCAGCCAAGGCCCTCGCTTACCCACATCCTCCCCATCTCCTGGGCCTCAGACCCCAAGGCCACAGCCGAGGTGTCAGGGAGGCCTCTGGGCAGAGCTTCCTGATCCCTGGGGGTTCACCCCAGCCTGGGCATGCCGCTTTTGGGTTTTCCCATCTCTGTGTGGAGCAAAACCCTCAAGGCTGACATTGGCCACAGGACAAAAGTCACCACTCCCCTCCCCTGCCCCTGAAGAGAGATCCTGTTTGTTCCTGGTTCTTTATACTGTTATCCGTTTTAGTTCTTTCTAACAAGAAAGCCACCCATCCGACAGGTCCCTTTAGCAACTTCCAGCCTCCTGATGTCTAAGGGCTTCCTGTTTGCACCTGGCGCTCATCCTGGCGCCTGTGTCACCTGGCGCCTGCTGTGTGGAGCGGAGATGCACGTGCATGGCCCCAGGACCCTCGTGGGGCGGCTCTGAGGGAGGGAATCGTGGGGGCCAGGAACCTGCCCCGGGTGGGGGGTGGGCAAAAGGGGGTGCTGGGGGGGTTCGGAAACAAGTCCCAGGGAAGGTGAGGTTTTTGAAAAAAGGCAATTTTCAAGAAGCATTTGTGTTCTTTCACACAGAAACAATAAAAGCACTTAAACAAGGTTTTGGAACAAAATTGAAGCGAGATCCCTCCCAGCCGGGCCATTTATTGCGGTTTTATTGGCGCGCGCGCCTGCGGTTTACACTCTGCCGGCGCAGCCGCGTCTCAGCCCACAGCCCCGCAGCGGAGCGCGTGTTAATTACGGCGCTGGGCCGGCGAGAGCTGAAGGCCGCGCTGGCTTCTTTTGTCTCCCCTGCCCGGCCTCGGGCGGCGGCATCTCCAAGGGCCTTAGCGGCCAGGTGGAGACGCCCGGGTCCCTGCCCGCGGGGTGGGCAGGGGATTCTGTGTCCAGAGTGGTCACGAACCCAGAGCCGACTTTCTGCCCAGCAAAACTTGGAGAAACTTCTGGTCCTTCGTAGCCTGACAAGTGTCCGGACTGGGGAGGGCCGGCGTCACCCTTGGTGGACAAGGGCGTGGGCGGCTCCTGGGGAAGGGAGAGGTCATCTTGGGAAATCTGGCTCTGGCTCTGGGTGCTGTGCTGCACATGGAGAGTTCCACCCTCACCATGACCCTTAGCCTGGGCCTCCGACCCCTGAGCACCAGGGGCATTTTTCAGCCCAACGCCCACTAGGCATTCACGACTCCATTTTACAGAATTTGGGGGGCTGTACTGGTCCAGGTTTATGCCCCACAGGATTCTGGCTTCTCCTCAAAAGCAAAGGCTCGGAGACTGTCCCTGGGCCAATGGGGGCCACCTCTGAGGGTCCTGGCCAGACGAAGGAGTATATTAGCAAAGGTTACTGAAAATAGCGTGGTGCCCAGCTGCTCTGAATTTCAGCTAAGTGCAGGCCACGAGGAAATGGCTCTAAACTAGAGCAGGAGGAGGGCACCCGCGGATTTTCTCAAGGATCGTTAACTCCGCAATGACCATCTCCTTCCACAAAACTCGAGGTCGCTCTGCTTTGGCCCCAGCCCATGAGATGCTGTGAATTTCTTTCCCCGGTGGTCTAGGAAAACAGAGTCCTTTCCACAAACCTAGACTAAATGGTAGGTAGAGTTGGGGTCTAGTTTGGGAGCTGAATTTTGTAAAACTGGTAATCGGATGAAAAAACACCTTCCCTGGGCAGGGCCACCACCAAGTGCTGAGAGGGCCTGTGACCCACAACCTCTTTGAGGCAAGGTAGCCTGACCAGCCTGCTCTGATTTGGGGGAGCCCCCAGATTACTTGACTTCCCAGTGTGTGTGTGTGCTTTGAGGTAAATTAAAAATAGGACCATTGTGTTGTCTTGTAACTCAGGCAGCTAAGGTGCAGACTGAAAGCCATGGACCCGGGTTTGAGACCTGGGGCTGGAAAAAATTAAGTATATAAATAATAAAATAGGACAATAATCATAGATTAAAAGCAAAAACGTCTGGAACTGATTTCAGAAAGCTCTTAATATCCCTGTTAATTACCTTTCTTTGATGAGTAGTGTTAGCGGAAGGATTGTGTTATAATCAGACTTGCATTTTCTAATTAAATTGCATTTTAGACTCTGAGGCCCTGAAAACTGATTCGTGGTGAGTGAAGGTGGCAAACCTGGGGTGAGTTTTTACAGGCGGGTAGTCAGGCAAGGAGCCTTCAGTCCTGAGTGTTCCCGAAGCAGAATGGGCAGCGAAATAGTCACACAGGAAAGCCACGTCCCGTCTCTGTCCTGGGTCATCAGGACTGTCAGCAGTCTTGGTCAGAGCTCCCGTCTCTGAACTGGATTCCAGCCTGACTCAGGTGTGCAGTTGAGGGGATGGAAGAGAGACTCTGCTATTGAAAGGGTGGGGTGGGGGTGTGTGTTTGATTCACAGGCTTGGCTGCACCCTGGAATTACCCTGGACCCCCAGGGTTCCCCCATGAGGCCTTGTGGGAGACACGGGTGTGTTGGTGCTTGCTGAGCCTTTAAGCTCCCAGGGCCCGGCTTCAGGAGCGGGAGATGAAGCCTAGCTCCATGCAGACAGCCTGGGGGTGGGGGGGTGTCCTTCAGGGTCTGCCTCTTCTTGCCACTTCAAACTTCTACCTCGAGAGCCAGTATTGCATGTCACTTCCAAGTCCCCGGGAGGCACCCAGCCTGTTTGATTGGCATCTCCCTGCTCACCAGCTGTGTGACTGTGGTCAGCATAACTGCCAGCCTCCGGTTCTCATGGGGGAAATGGAGATCATTCTAGTCTTCCTCCATCCTGTGGGTGATGCCCTGGGGTCCTCCCCTCTGGCCAGCCTGTTCGAATCAATCACTTCTCTGGTAAGCCCGACCAACTCTGACTCGGTTTCTCCCAGAAAGCCAAGCTTACACCTAACACCTCACCCGCAGGCTGAGGCCCACCTTGAGAGCATGCTGGGAAAGGTTGCTGGATGCTGCCCCAACCCTGAGCTCAGTTCTAGGCCCCAGACTCGGGCACACCCCGGGGAAGGAGAGAGGGCTGAGATGAGGTGGGATCACAGGCTAGCAAAGTGGTCCATCTGCTTATTCCTCGGGACCCCGGGAGCCCAGGTCCTGTGCTAGATGCTGGGGCCACTGTAGTGAGCCCCTCCCTGGGGAGCCCCCAGCCCCGTGGCACAGGCAGACTAACTCCACCAGCGATCACAGAACCACTGCGTGGAGAGTACGTTGAAGAAAAGGCTGGAGGAGGGTGAGGGAGGCAGTGCTGATCATCACATGCCAGAAGACCATCGGGCCGGGCAGGCATGGGAAGAGAAGGCTATTCCTCTCTCAGTGTATTTTAAATGTATAGGACTTACTATTTACAGGGTGACAGTAATTGAAATCGAGTTAGGGACACTCAGGGAAACTAGCAGGAGTCCCTTACCAATGGGGCTGCCCCTGCCTTCAGAAACAACTATGTTAGCAGCTACCATGCTCCATCCGCACCGTCAGCCCGACCTGGGTTGGCCTGTGTCACAGGCTGGAGGAGGGCTTGGGTGGGCAGGGGACTTGAAACTGTCACCTGAGGCCAAGTTGTAGAGCCAGAGGGTGTGGTGTCCAACTTAAGTGTGGCTCTGTGGTCCCGGAAAGGGACGCTCTGGGTAACAGCTGTAGGGAAATGGAGGAATGGATCGGTGGTCTGTGAGTGTGACAGGGGACCCTCCCCCTGGGGTGACCAACTGGGTGACTGGTCTCCAGGACAGCAGAGGTCAAGGAGGGGGCATTTGGGTCTCCAGGTCTGGATCACCCAACAGTGTCTGAAATCCTTGGGAATCCTCAGAATTGGTATTTTGATCTGATCACTGTTTTGTTGGTCCCGAGCAGAAAATTTTGTCCTGAGAGACTGGGATGTCAAAGGAGTGTTTTGTTTATGGGGAAAGTGGGTAGAAAAGTTCTGAGCTGAGAAGGAGGGGCACTTGGAAGAGCCGCACAGCAAGGCACCCTGGAGTGGACTCCGTTTGCCAGGAGGGACAGGGTGAGGTGAGAACACAGAAGGGACATGTGTCTACTTCATGTTTCTGAGATGTCTGTACTATGGGGGATTTGAAACAATAATGGTGGATAAGAAATGATGCTTTCAGAGAGCGGCCTGAGCCAGGCGCTGTGCTAAGTATTTTTCTTATGCAACCCAACTTAATCAGCCCCACTGAACGGCTATTGAATGGAACAGAGAACATGATTGAAGTTAGCAGAGTTTCTATTATAAATATTCCCTTTCAGAATTGAGAAAACAGCATCAGAGAAGTTAAGTGTCTTTCTCAAGGTCACACAGCAAACATAAAACTCAAGTCTTCTTGCTTTCACCTTATGCTCAGTCACCAGGACATTTGGGGAAACTGAGGCTGAGGGTCGCATGGTTAGTTCAAGGGTTCATCCTGGCTTTGGGCAGGGAGTCTGACCCAGAGCTGTGCTTTTAGCTCTCTGCCTAGTTCCATCCAGGCTAGTGGAGATAAAAATTGGTGAAAGCTGTGGGGCCAGCAAGCTGCTTTGTGAGTCTTACGGTGGATGTCATTCTTGTACCTCCTGGGGGAGACGGGCTGCAGCTCCTCCGTCCAAGCCCTGTGGGTTGTGGAGGCATCTTTCTCCATCGGCAGCTCATGCTGCCGCCAAAGAGCAAGTTCATCCCATGGAGGGAGGGAGTGTGCCAAGTCGACTCCTCCGAGAATTGATTGACTGCTAAACTAATAAACATATTGGCGGGAGCCCCTGAATTTGGGTTCTGCAAGCCAACATGAAGCCTGGTAGCGCCCCAAGAGGAGAAAGGAGATAAGAGGATCTGGAAACCACGCATTTCTTTGAAATGTGTCCATCTCAGCTGGAAAATAAAGTGATGTAGAGTAGGTGACCATGGAGAAGATTCAGAGGAGAGTACGTGGAAGGATGATAAGATTCCAGAAAGTTCTGTATGTAGATGAAATATCTAGAGTCAGTAGGTGAGAAAAATCTATACTAAGCTCTCAGTTGGATTGGTCCACATACCTGTCCGCAGGCATCTTAGTAAAGTCTATCTCCAGGTTCTGGTGCCAGAGCACACGAGTCAAAGCAAGAAGATTTGAGTTTGGTATTTGCTGGGTAGCCTTGAGAAAGACACTCAACCTCTCTGTTTCTCTACTCGAAAAGGGATTGTTGTAATGGAAACTACCAACTTCATATATTAGGACAAACAAATGGTGGCAAATAATAGCCACCGTTTTATGTTTTTCTTAAGTCTGTGGGAGTGCCAGTGCCTGGAGAGAATATATGGAAGATACAGGGTAAAGGTATCATCGAGGCATCAAGACCAGGGTAGGGGCTGGGCAGCAAGAAGTTGTAGAACAAAGTGTAAGTACCAAGATGAATTCATTTAAATGCTGCTGCAAGTCAAGTGGAGGCTATAAACAATGATGTCACCAGTTTGGTCATATAAATCTTGAGAATTTTGGCACAGTGGTTAGGTTAACCGCCTCCAAAGGGCACAGGCACAGGCCACGTGCCCCTGGGTTTGAGGCCTGGAGTGGAGGTGGCGGGGCACAGGAAGTGACCAGTATGAACACCTAAAAGTAAAAATAAAATGGGATGTTCCTTCCTCCTCTCTCTTCCTGCCTACCTACTTGCCTTCATTCCAGCCTGTACCTTTCCTTAAAAAAAAAAAAAAAAATTCTTGGAAATTTTAGGAGAATCTGAAGTGATAATAAAATGGTATAGAAACAAAAGAATTATGTGGGTCCCAGAATGCATGTGAGAACGTGGAAGAACTTGGAGGTCAGGAGAATGAATACCAGGAAGTGTGGAAAGATGGGACTGAAAACATGGGCTTGGGAGCGTGTACGACAAAATCTAATCACAAAATAGTGAAATGGGTTTGAGAAGTCTCTTAACTGATCTGCCCCATTTCCTATTGGTTAGTGTAAAGTGAATTTAAAAAAAAATCTCCTTTGCTTTCCTCAGCTGTGACCCTCTAAGCCAGTTGTTTTCAAAATGTATGCTATGATCCTTTAGGGAATTGTGAATACAGTTTAGGAAGTTAAGACCAGCATTGAAAAATGAATTAGAATTGACTAGAACAGTTTACAGAAGACCTCGTATTGTTTGACAAAACTTTTAACTGAAGATGTGCCCTGGTGGAGTAACAGGTATGTCCGCTGTCTCTGGCCAAGAGTATAGTCCACATCTGTTCCAAGGACTCAGGTTCGTGACCTGGGGCCGAGGGAACAGCAAGATGAAGAAATAAATAAGATGAACACACGCTTCTTCCTCCTCTCTCTGCCTGCTGCCTCTGCTCTTTCACTGCTGCCTGCACCTTCCTTAAAAAAAAACAAAACCACCACCAAACTTTTGTTTCAGTTGCATAGGTATGCGTGGATGGGGTTGAATTATAAAATAGATTTCTTAGGATGGATTGGAGTCAAAAATGTTTGAAAAACAAATTGGTGCAACCCCTATGGAAAACAGTTTGGAGATTCCTCGAAAAGTTGAAGATAGAAATCTCATAGGATTCCACCATCCCACTTCGGGGTATTAACCCAAAAGATACAAAACCACTCATGTGCAGAGATGTGTGTATCCCCGTGTTTACTGTAGCCCTATTCATAGTAGCTAAGAATCGGGAACTACTTAGGTGCCCAACATCAGATGATGGATCAAGAAGACGTGGTCCATATACACAGTGGACGCTACGCAGCCCTTAGAGGAGACGAAACCCTGTCATTTGAATCAACATGGATGGACCTAGAGGAGATGATCCTAAGTGAATTAAATCAAAAGAAGACAGATAGAGACAGATGACCTCACTCAAAGGTAGAACGTGAATAGACAAAACAAAGGAACAGATGAAACAAAACCAACTCTTGGACACTTGCAACAGAACTGAGGTGACCAACAGGGAATGGGGTAGTGGGGATGGGGGAAGAAATGGTGGCGGAGCCCACTGGACAGTGGTGAAGAACACTTGTGATTTGGTGGAGGGCAGGGTGTGTTCACATATATATGAAGACTGGGGAACCTATACATACAAGTTTATTTTAATGTGTAAAAATAAAAATTAAAAAAATTGAAAAAAGAAAGCACTACCACCCTTCGCACAGCCAGGATTGCTGAGCTGTGCTGTATGCCTCAGTTTCCCCCTTTGCATGGCAGCTCCATTACTGACCACTTTGAGACTGCATAGAGAAACAAAGGTCCCAGTAGTTATAATCCCCTCTTCCAACTGCCAGCAAAGAACCAGTAAGGGCTAGGGTGCTCATGAAGCAGGACCAGGGTTGGCAGACTCGGCAAATGCAAATTCAAGCCCTCAGTTAAATGCGACTTTCAGATACACAGTGAATCCTTTTTTCATTTAAGTATGTCCCAAATATTAACTGAGACATGCTCAAACATGATTCATTGTTTATCAGAAATTTAAATTTAATCAGACACCTGTATTTTATCTGGCAATCAAATAATAAACAGTAAACAGAAGGGAATATTTCAAAAGATTGACTTTTAAAAAAAGCCCCAAACTACAAAACTTGGTGCTTGACTATGATCATAAATTAACAGCTGTATTGTATTATGCAAATTTATGTTAAGTTATTATCTGTCATCATGCTCCAATAAAAATTGTCTCTCTGACATGTAGGAAGAAATGGTATCTTCTGATAAGAGTTTTGCTCTGCATTTTGTTGGCACTAATTACCTTGGACTCACCTGAATGCCACCAGCACACGGGTGCGGAGCCAGGGTCTTTGCGAGGGACTCACTGAATTACCTACGGTCTGTTTGGAATCCTTGAGAACAAACCCATCGAGTGGCCTGGGCGGTTCTTTCCCTCCATTTTAACGCCTTTCAGAGAAAACACAGATGATGGAATAGCGGGAGAGGCCATCTCTGCCTTCCTACTGGAGGCTGGCGGCTTATCTTGGGGCTGATTTTCTTAATTTTGTGACTGATGACTCATCCCTTGGGAGGCCCCTATCATGCCACCAGTTTTTGTTTTTTCTTTTTGCTTTTATAATCAACAAACACAAAAGTGTCCGTGTTGAAGGACCCATGTCTCTTCTGGGAGGGAGAGGTGGCAGCTTGCGACAGGCACAGTTCATCCCCAAAGCAGCCCCAAGAGCAGAAGTTTAGGGGACAGGGAGCCAGGTGGCCTCTCGGTCTTTGAAGACTGCCAGGCCAGGCTGGAAGACGGCTCTGCAGCAGAAATTACAAGGAGGGAGGCAGGTGAGGCCACACAATTAAAAAGGACTCTGTTGGCACAAGAGAAAATGCAGACACAGAGTTCAAATGGTGGGGGTCAGACATGCTCCCCAGCAAACCTGCTCCAAAGAGGGAGGGCAGGGTATGGGCCCCAATGTCTACAATGGATCTCAGGAGAGAGGATGTCAGGCTCCTTGCACACAGGGGGAAATGAACACGGACCTGGGAGTCAGGAACCCACACCCAAAGAGTGGGATCTTGGATGGTCTCCAAATGCCTCGGGCTTCCTCATCACAAAATACAGGAGTTAGAGGGAATGAGCTCTAAGCTCTCAGCTTTAGTTCTCACTCATTCATTCATTCAACTAACATTGAGCACCTACTGTGGAGGAGGAGGAAGAGGGGGAGGAGGAAGAGGATGATGAAGAAACTACTAAGGTTGCTGACTCCCAACTTTCTGAGAATAACTAAAGAAGACAAATTTCAAGAGGGAAACCTGTTACTTTCTTGGTCACCAGTACTCCCAGCTGAGAGGGGAGAGGCCTTTAATGACTGACATGGACACCTGGGAGGTGCCAATTTCTGGAAATTTCTATCTAAGATGGAACATCAGCTGGGCTGGAAGCAAACCATAGGTCACTTCTCATTTCAGTTGATTTGCATGGAAATGGTGAATGGATCAGAATAAACTGCCATTGCATCTATTCAAAAGGCTTTGAAGTTCAATATAGGAAGTAAGGTTTGGAGGCACAGAAGATGCTTTCACCCATTTTTTCCAGTTGTAGGAAAATCATGCAAATATAGAAATTGAACAGGTTACTGTTTAGATGCCAGCAATACACAGGCTCCCCCACATTTAAGTATTGTTCTTGCTGATTATCCCTCCCAATTCTGGATCTGGACTGGTCCTTGGGATGTATGTGGACTGCGTCCGGCCAGAGGTCACGGACTTGCCCACTAAGCCACCAGGGCATGCCAATACACAGGTTTTGTTTTTCTGGATTATAGACTGTACTTTTCTAGATCTAGATTGCATCACCAGAAAGCACATGGCCCCACAGAAGAATATTTGTCAGGACACTCACAGACCTTATCAAGTGGGCTTTAAGTTAAATTTTGAGGGGCAAGGAGAAAAATGCTGCTTGATATAGTGATAAATGACAGGCTTGACATATGAATTATCCCCAAGGGAAGAAACTGTCTAAAACTCACGGGACAAATGAATAGAGGGTTTCCTGATAGGGTGGATTTTACATAATTTTTTTTACATGGAAATATCAATAGAATTTTACCTTAAGATACCCAAGGGCAGACATGGAAAATGTAAAATTATCGAATGTTAAAAAGAAGTAGCATACTTCTTAGCTAAGGGAATTTTCCCCCTCTTATTTTCTATGGCTTTTTAAGTTTGGTCTGTTTATTGGTTGTTGAAGTAAATTAATTTTGATTTTTATGGTAAAGACATTAGGATTTCTGAGTTTCTCAAAGCCAAAGATCCAAGTTAAAATTGCCATTAAATCTGATAATGTCCTTAGGTGCTTGGTGGCAGAGGACAGGGAAGCAACCTCCCAAGAGAGCAGGGAAATTGACTTTGGCAACTTCCTAACACCTGGCTGAGACCTGGCTGTCACAGTGCTAAGAAAATGGTCGCAGCATGTCCAGAGATAGGACAGTCATCTGTTCACACAGAACCATTTACCTCGGAGTTACAGTCATTCCCAAGACAGCACCAAGGACCTCGGAGCTAGTAGATTTGCACTCAGATCAAGGCTCTTGCCACACCTCTAGTGAGTCACTTAATCTCTTGAGTTTCAAGGTCCCGATCTTTAAAATGAGAAGTATTGTCTATACTTAGAAAATATCAGATTGTTAAAATGGCTTGGCCTACTGCCAGGCCCAAAGCAGGTGTTCGATGAAGAGTTAAGTCTTCTTCTTTCCATCATAATTATCAATATTATTTGATATTGAATCCTTGATTCCAAAAAAAAATCACTCCTTGATAAAACAAGTTGGGCATGGGGTGTGTTTCTTGCAGACCTTTACAGAGCCAGCGGAGAGGTACACTGGCCACGGGCCACGCGAGAACCCACAGATGGACGGTGCTCCCACATGGGCTAAGGGACCCACAGTGAATCAAGGCCAGAAACAAACCTCCGAATGGTGTGTGTTATGGAACATGGGGCATTTCCATCAGACACGTCTACATTTCTAATGTATCTAATATTCTTTATGGAGTTAGGTTCAATTTATTTAACACGTAAAAATTATTATGAATAATTGCGGTGCTCCATGAATGCTTACTGTTACGATGATGGTGGGGGGACCGCCGTCACTAGCATCTTTGGGGTCGACATATCTAATTTGCAGCCAGGCTGGGGATGCATTAAGTGAGCTTTTCAGAGAAAGGTGAGAGGATGAGAGAGGAAAGACACGCACACACCCACACACACACGCTGTCATTCTTCTGACCGGGATATAAGTATAAATTTTATTAAAGGAAAGGTTCAGGCAGGAATGAAGGTGAGCAGGCAGGCAGGCAGGCAGGCAGGGAGAAAGAGGAGGAGGACGTATCTTTATTTTATTTGTATTTAATTGTTCATCTAGGTGATTCCCCTGGCCCCAGGATGTGAACTCTGGTCCTTGGGATGGATGTGGACTACGCTTTGACTAAAGGCAGCTAACCAAACCACTACTCCACCAGGGCGCACCAGAAACTGTGCCTTTAAGTAAAAGACATACAACACCTGTCATTTTGTTCAACATTGACTGGGGTGCTTTCTTTTCAATGTTGTAACAACAGCACTGCGAAGGGCCTGCTGTCATCCTCACGGGGTGTGGCCATGGTTTCTCACCCTGGCTGCCTCTGGGAGGCGGCAGGAACCTTTCAGATGGCATCGTGCTGGGACTCACGGAGGCCATCTGAAGCGAAACCTGCAGTCCGGACCCAGGCATCTGCTGTTTCAGAAGGTCTGGAGGACAGAGGACTCTGCCGCTGGCTGTCTTGAGTTTCAAGTGGGCCCTTGGTCAGAGTGCTGTGTGGCAAGAAGGCGTGGTCAGCAGGTCTCCAGGGCCCTGAGGTCAGATCTACCCAGAGTGGGGCTGGCATCTGGGGCTGGGCCTCGACCCACTTCCGTCAGAGGCCGGGAATGTGGGGAGGGCAGCCAGCCTGGCTCTGCTGAGACTTCAGGGAGGAACCAGGCAGGAAAAGCATTCAGCTGACAGGGGACAGGGGCTTCCCTTCTCTCACCTGTTTCCCCAGGACTTTTCCAAACAAAGATGAAAATGGTGCTGTTAGTGGCTGGCCCCGGTGGCGAGTACTCCAAACCCGGAGCTTAACAGAGACCCACGGGAGGGAAGACACCCTGGGGTGAGCGAGTGGGTGGCAAGGCAGTCAGGCTGCCTCAGGTGCAGCTCATGCTCTTTACCAAAGAGCAGCGACCGTGAACGACAAGGGAAGGCAGCTCGTGAAACAGTCCTGCGGCCAGAACCCCAAGCGAAAGCTGGTCTGGCTGGGGAGGAGCGTCCGACAGCCCAGCCGCCAAAACCAGCGGCACCAAAAATGAGGGCGGCACCACGGAGGGGGTCCACGCAGGTGCCGTGTCTCTGCTTTCTCTGGAATGTTCCTGCCACGTGGGCTAAGTGTCCAGTGACGCAGGGACATCCTGTGTATACCAAGAGGAAAGAGAACTCAAGAGTTCAGACCAGGGACTATGAAAAAAAAAATCACAAAACGAGGGTAGAACAAACCCAAACTTCCAGAAACGTGTGCTCTGGATGACAGATAAGCATGGATGACAGATAAGCATGGTGCCAGCTAAGAAGACCCATGGCATTGTCTCAGTGCTGTGACATGTGGTATGAATACTGCACCCCAGAAGGCAGCCCGGGAGCCCCCTTTGTAGAATACCAGAGCTGTCACGGACCCCACACACCACAGCACGGAGCACGAGGGGCTTCAAAATCAGCCAGTCCTGGCATCAGGCAGTGCGGAGAACAGAGACCCGTGTACATGCTCGGGAGAGGGCACCTTCCTAGTGAGCGGCCTGTGACGACTTCGCTGTCTTCTGCATGCCTCTGTGATGGGCCTTTATGCCCCCGGCACCGGGCCATAGTGCCCAGGTCTCTAGCCCAGCACTCCTCTCAGTGCTGCTGTGACGCGGCACCAGAGAGGCGGCTACGAGCCGCAGTCACTTGACTTTAAGTCCAGGAGATGACCTTTGATAACGTGGGTGAGCCTCGTCCAATTAGTTGAAGGCCTGAGTTTCTGGGCTGCCCTACAGGTTTGTACTTGCCAGCGTCCACAGTTTTGTGAGCTGGTTCCTTAAAATTAATCAATTCTCACTCTCTCCCTCTCCTCCCCCCAACCCCTTCTCCTGTCCTCTCCCCTCCCCTCCCTTCCTCTCTTTCCCTTCTCTTCTGCTCTCCTTTCCTCTCTTCCTCTC